>JAVFBZ010164816.1:0-17243 GCA_032466195.1 Katharina tunicata
GGATAACTGGTCATCAAGAGGGTGGGATATCAGGTCATTAACAGGGGGGGATATCAGGGCATTAAGAGGGTGGGATATCAGGGCATCAAGAGGGTGGGATATCAGATTATCAAGAGGGTGGGATACCAGGTCATTAAGAGGGTGGGATATCAGATTATCAAGAGGGTGGGATACCAGGCCATTAAGAGGGTGGGATATCAGGTCATCAAGAGTGTGGGATACCAGGTCATCAAGAGGGTGGGATATCAGGTCAATGAAGAGACTGGGATAACAGGCCATCAATAGGGTGGGATATCAGGTCATCAAGAGGGTGGGATATCAGGTCATCATGAGGGTGGGATATCAGGTCATCGTGAGGGTGGGATATCAGGTCATCAAGAGGGTGGGATATCAGGTCATCATGAGGGTGGGATATCAGGTCATCGTGAGGGTGGGATATCAGGTCATCAAGTTTGTGGGATATCAGGTCATTAAGAGGATGGGATATCACATCATCAAGAGGGTGGATATCACATCATCGAGAGGGGCGTATCAGAGCAGCAAGAAGGTGGGATATCAGAAGGACTTGATTAAAGATACAAGAACAGGCGCAAAGCCAGAGCAGCCAGAGAGACATTAGCAAGTAGCTGGAAACAATGAAGCTTACCAGGAGTGTAGTTTGTCGTCATCTGGTATTAATATTAATTTTAGCATATATAGCACCCCAATTTTCAATTAGCTGAAAGTTAGGGCAAAGCACACACTGAACAATCCACAAAAGTTACTTCCCTTGTGTGGCTCTCTTAAATTCAAAGGTTGGAAAGTTGAAAGACTCATTCCGAGAAAGAACTTTCATTTTTGATGACCGCCAATTTGAACTGAATCGTTTCAATTTGAAACCAACGATCTGATCGAACAGATGTAGATTTGATTACAATATTCAACATGAGCTTTCAGGCGCAGAGATTGTCGGGTGAGTAAAATATTTTTAAAAGATAAATCTAGTTGCCCAAGAGAACTACATTGACTGGACCCTAGTTTTCGTTATACAATTTGTACTAAGTTTGTTTTGGGTGTCAACTGCAAACACACGACACTAATTTGTAATGACATTACTTTGCTTGCCGTTGATGGATTTAAATGTAGAATTATTTAAACACTTCAGGATTTGCCAGAAGTAACTCTCCTATATGATCAGGTTGGGGAGAGTAGCTCGATCTTACTACTATAGCTCGATCTAGCTATGGGGCGTAGCTCGATCGGGCTATGCTGTATTGCCAAAAAAAAACAATTAAATTAACATCAAACTTCAAACGGCAATTTTCCGCGAACGTTGCATAACAACAACAACGCATGCGTGTCCGGCCTACATGTGAGTGAAAATTTCTTCTACCAAACCTCAATGTTTGCGCTGAGAAGATTTAAAAGTGCAAAATTGTGACTTTTATTAATTTGCTAACTTCAAACGCTTTGTTTTACCTTCAAATCTTGCTTTTTGGCAAATTTGTTCGGAGAGATGAAACACGTTCTTTCCACTCTGGGTTGTGTCAAATTTTGGAGTCTGCATGCTCGCTGCAAGGTGGTGTAAAGGTTGATTTAAAAAGCTGCACTTTGTGTTATTGATTCCTATCGGTTTTGTGAAAATCAGCTGTGGAAAAATACTGTCTTTGCGGAAAAGTGCCTTGAGAAATTTGATGTTGATTTAATTGTTTTTTTGCTAGATGGAGCTACTCTCCCCAACCTGATGATATTAAATAATTTTGACATTTATAGGACAGAGAGTGACAGTGAATTACTCTTAATAAATGTTGCCCCTACGAACGGGATTCAGTTTGTAGCATTTTCAGAAAAAAATATGGCCCTTGCAAGTAAATAAACACATACCGTCTGTCGAGATTTAAGTCCTCTGCAATTTGAAAATCTCGTAAGGTATAAAATTCAAACAAGATTCGTCCAAATGAAAGGAGTCAGCTTTCAAAAGACGTCATTTTTACCCATACCCATGTGTCTTTCATAATCAGGTTACCATGAAGAACGCCCATTTTTCCATTTTTTTCTCATTGCGTTACTAATAGGATTTGACGAGAATTATAACACAACAACTCCCAGTTTTGAAAGTGTTTGTACAAATTTTGTTGGAATTGTATATATTATCTTATTACAAGAGATGACTTTGACTTTGGAGCTCCTTTTACTGTACCCGAAATAGGTTTGATCCCCCTATGGACCGTAGGTATATAAGGGAAGTTTTCCGGTGGCTGTGGCGGGGTGGTTTTTACAAGGCTTCTTCCCGGTTTTCCACCATACAACAGCACAGCAAATTAATAATTAATAAGAAGTCGTCATATAGGTGAAATAGTCTTGAGTACGACGTTAAACACCAATCAAACAAACAAACAAGATGACTTTCAATTTTGGACATAAATCTCAACAGATGGTAGGTGTTTATTTACTTGCAAGGGCCATCTTTTTTTCTTAAAATGCTACGAACTGAATCCCATTCGTAGGGGCAACCTTTATCTAAGAGTAATTGACTGTCATTCTCCATCCTATAAATGTAAAAAATTATTAAATATCATAGGAGAGTTACTTCTGGCACTACAGGATTGGGTGCATAATTTGTAGGAGTGACACTCGAAGCAATGTTTGAGATAGATGCCAAGTACTATTTCTATCCTGTCAAATCGTCAAAAAACTGACTCGTCAAACAGTGCAAGTTAAGTTGTCAAATCTTATTGGCCAGGTCATCAAAAATGATTTAACCAACTCGTCAAATAGTGGTCGTCTACATAATGTGGGAATTAACTAAATTACTGCCCTCATAGGATTTTATAGACAATACGACTAACGAGACGTCAGGATTTTAACTTCTCACATGATCCTATAAGTATTTTGTTACAACCTTGAGCTTGCGCATTCTAATTCCTTTGTTTTTGTTTTTGTATTCACTATTCAGCCACCTCTGCTAGCTGTGGGGGTCAGTTAATCAACCACTTAATCGTCAGCTGAGTATTAACTGGCTACTTTTTGTGTTTATGAAAAAATAGCTTTTAGAAATTATAACTGAGAGTACAGTGAAGTACTGATAATGTAACACGAGGCAGGCAGTGTCAACAATCCCCTTATCGACATTTCAGTTTCGGAAGAAGTCCTGAATCGCAAACTTTCAACTTTGCATTTAAGTTACAGTAAATTTAGCAGCAAATAAAATTCATCAACATATCCTCAACACAAAACACGGATTTGTGAAGTTAAAAATAAATATAACGACAGAGGACAGATCTATACATTTCTCAGTGAAAATCTTTTATAAAAATTGTACTGTAATTTATTTTAAAAAAGCAACTAAACTTGCAAATTCAGATGTCATAATAAATGTCATAAAAGGTAGCTACATGTACCATCATTACATAATAGTATTTATTCGTTAATTTATTAAATTGTTCTGATACATCACAATAAATTTGTACGTCAGCTATATTCAATTCCATGAATAGAGACGGCATGCAATTTTTCTTACTCTACATACGTAATATGCCAGTATTGTGACTGACATCTTTATCGTTATAAGTTATAACACAAAATAAATCACACATAAATTAAAATCACAGTTTTCGGAGCTTGTCCATTGAACTGATTTCATTTTTATCGTAGATTTAGCTGTTGAAATGCACAGACTTGGAGCTTTAGTTTTTATTTAACACACAAGAAGTTTGATGTGCAGTTTAGTAACAATAATTACTAAAAAGTTGTTAAAGTAAGACTTTAGCTGTGATTAAATGATTTATTATAGAATGCTAATAGTATGAGTTATTGGCCCATTGGGGGACAGCACCCCAGTTATTATGCCACAATGGTCATCTTTCCTAATTCCCAGTATACTTTTAGACTTTCACATGCTAATCCCATTAAATTCAATGTCATCCATGAAACCTTTGATATAGTCTATTTGACGAGTTGGTTATCATATTTGACGACTTGGCCTACAGGGTTTGACGACTTGACATTTGGGGTTTGACGAGTAGGCTTTGTCGAGTCACCCACGACTTTTTTAACTTTTACGGTTAACTATCAATCAGGAACTGAACACCTAACGGTATCAGTATTTGTGCAAGCAACATCAGCACTGTCATTTGGAAATCATGAAGACAAAAAATCAAAATATGCCCAATGGTCCAAAGACAGGTACATGTAATGATGTAACAGTCATGACAAGTTTCATGCCGATCTGATTGAAATTGACAGAGCCGTAACATTTTTTACATATAAATTGATACCTTCTAAATTATTTAGTGTATTTGGTTGGCTGTATTATTAACTTATTACTTTATTTGAATTTATTTTATTTGTTTGCATTATCTAATATATTTTTGTTGTCTTATGTTTTATTAGATTCTGATGCCAGCGTTGAGAATGAAGCTCAACCTGCAGGGTATTATGGGGGAGAAAGGACCAGTAACCAGCCCCAGAACCTTACTGACCGTGGTCACGATTATTATGGCAGTGACCAATCAGATGATGCAGGCAAACCTCCTGGGTATACCTTAAGTATGACAGGAGCTTCTCCAACGAAGAGATCTGCATTCCACAACAGCAGTGGTCATTCTGACGCTAGTAGTGGAGGAGAAGGTTTCTCTCCTCCTTATAAGAAGAGGCGTCATGAAGAGCAGATAACTTCTACAAGCCATCAGTTTCAACCTTCTACAGCTAAAAGCATGATAACAAAGAAATCATCCGACCCCTACAGCAGTGGCCATTTTCATGCTGCTAGTAGAGGTGAAGGTTTCTCTCCTCCATTTGAGAAGAGTATTCACGAAGAGCAGAAAACATTTACTGGAGATCGTTCTAAATCTTCAACTGAAAAAGGGAAACCAGGCTACAATAAATTTGCATCCAAAATGATGGTAAAAACATTTTTTTCTTTTTCAGATCACATTTTAGAAAAACTTGTTAACCCCAACAAATCAGTTAATTATTGAAAATCCTAGGATTAAATCTAGATGGCTTAAAGTTTCAGGGAGCCCTTCTTAATTTTTACAATTATGTTGTGTTTTTTTCGTTTTTTCTTGAAACTGTACATGTACTTGACAGTTCTTTTGAATATGGTAATAAATATGCCAGTATTTCATTTATTTAAACAAAACAATAACACTATTTTAATGCCTGTGCATTTTTCTTCTAGGCTAGAATGGGTTACGTAGAGGGTGAAGGATTGGGTAAGCGCCATGAAGGTCGCGTGAATATTGTGGAGGCGTCAAAACAGCGTGGTCGTCGAGGTCTAGGTTTTACCATTGCCCAGTTAGATGCTGAAGATGTGGACTGGGATTTCACAAAAGATGAGGTAAAACAAGAAATATAGATTCTTGAGTGGGGCTCTATATCACATTTTTTGTGTAATCCATACAATCCAGGCTAGTAGGAGCTTCAATTTCCATCTTAAATTATGTCAAATTCGGGATAAAATCAGAATCCCAAAAACATTCCATGAGTTTGCCTTAACATCTGGAACAATAAAACAAAGAAAATATCATAAAACAATCTGTATAGAAATTCTGAACAACAACAAAAAATATCTGAATATTTTTAAATCCTGTTTGCTGGTTGTTGTTTTTTTTAATACTTATTATTTTGTAAATCCATATTTTAAACACCGGTATTGTTTCTCAGATAATCATAGAGGAAGATGTAGAATGGCTCCCACCCAGTGATCAACCTGCCCCAGATATCGGCACGTTACGACAATGGAAGGTTCTTGGACAGGTAAGATGTCCAGAAATTGGTGAAATCTAAATCAACTTATTTTTGTGCTTTATCAATTTGTTAGAAATTACATTATATGTAGACTACCTTCCTAAGTTATTGACAGAGATACTTTGTACATTACATAGCATCCAAACTCTTTGGGTTGTTTTTTCGTTTCTTCCTTGTCTTCTTCTTTTATGATTTTTCCCCTCCCTGTTGAAATTAACCTATTTAATTCACAGAAACAACATATTTTGTCAGTGAACAACAAATTTTGAGTCTCTGTAGTTACCTTTCTCATGTTCATGATATTAATTTTGGAATTAATTGTCCCGTGCCTTTTGCTTTGTTATATTTTCATTAAACCTTTTGTAATAAAGAATTCTGTATTAAATTATCACAGAATTTTCTAATTAAATTTGTACTTTTAATTATTTGTCTTAGAAAAATCTAGATATATCAGATGAGACTCAATACTGCACGGAGAAGACTTTAAAAGAGGTTCTGAATAGTAAGGTATGTTATCATTGTTTAATATGGACCAGTTATTGGATGTGTAATAAGTCATAAAAACCAAATCAAATAAATTATGTAGATTAAGCTTCAGTACGTCTTGTATCCAATTCAATCATAACCGATGTACCCTTATGGAACTATAGCCCAGGACAGTATCAATCATGTTGACAGTTTATGTATGAAGTGTTATCAAACTACCCCCTTGGTGCGCTCTGGGTTGAGGGGTGTCCGGAAGCTGATTTATATCGCGTGAATATCCTGTGTTGTGTTGTTTATTGCCAGTCAGGTTAAGGGTGGTCACATGTGTGCGTTTGACTTAAAACTCTTATGATAGATCAAACTAACAAAACGAATGAATGCAGTTTAAAATGTTCATGTAGCAGATACCCACGTTCTATGAGTTAAGTTCAGCTGTGAATTTTAAGATAAGAGGCTATTTTATTTGAGATTTTCAGATGAGTGAAATAACCTTTAAGTACGACGTAAAACCCCAATCAATCAAAGAGTGAAATAACTCCAATCAAACAAATAAACAAACTCTTGGCTGTCAACATAACATTTAGGTAAATACTGATGGGCCTAAATTACTTATTGGCTTGAATCTTGGTGATTCTCTTCCTAATTTCTGCTTGTGTCCTCAGAGTGTGTTTGATCAGCTGGAACCTGAAGAAATGAGAAGAGCCCGAACTCGGTCTAATCCATATGAAACCATCCGGGGGGTGTTCTTCCTAAACAGGTACGTGTAATTGAGGTACGTAGTTGAGGTAAATAAAGGATCACTTCCGTGGACACATGAGTTTAGCATATTCCACTTGGGCCCATGTTCACCTTACCAATCTTGTTCAGTACTATGGCTTGAAGCTGTCTCCGTAAATATCTTTGGATATCTGGATAAGGGAAAGTTGGCAATGATGTGTGAGTTGGGAGAATGATGGCAGTTTCTTTGTAGTTTTGCCTGGTTTTCTCCTCCTTAAATACTGGCACCATTAGCTTGTGAGTGCAGTAATTATGAACATATAAAACACAAAATACCAGTGGAATCTGATTCAGTTTCATCAAAAGCGTCTATAGTTTATTGCATCTTGAAGTCCCAAACAGAATACAGGATAAACTGTTTAAAAGTTGATTTTTTTACACGGTTTTGCATGTTACTGATAGAACTGACAGATTTTCAATTATAACAGGTCAAGGTCATTTTAATATGGTACATGGTATAAATCTCTGAAAAGAATTACAGCATTACAAAGTCCATACTTTTTATACTTTTATACTCCAAGCAGACAGCCTGGGCGAGATTTGTGGACCAGATGTAGGTTGAACCTGTTGACCTTACATATTAAGCTTAATAAACATGTTGTGGGTGGTTGTTAGGAGTTTTCCGTTACCCTGGTGATCTCTGAGCTAATAAGCATCAGTAAGCCAATTTGTTGTTGTGTTCTGTTTGGAGTCCTGCCTTTGTCCTATGATGTCGTTGTCTGTTACCATTAGTGTTGTTAAGGGTGGTTTCTTTCACCAATTGGGCTGGCTCGCCTTCAATTAAGTAAAATGTTCTGAAAGTTAATGATTTGCATAGTTTATGGATTTTGCATATCTTTGATGATCTAGAACATAACAACTTATAACGTATGGATGACAACTTCTCTTTATTTCTCTGGCGAAGTTTAGATGTAGGTTCTAACATCGTTTTCAAGCATAGTGAAACAATATATTATATCAAGCTTGTAAATGCCATTGAAAGAAGTCTTTGATGATTACCACTTAATATTTTATATTTTATTTAAGATCTCTTTATTTTGTCTTGTAATTACAGAGCGGCCATGAAATTGGCAAACATGGACCAAGTGTTGGATTTTATGTTTACCAAACCTAAAACTAAAGATGGGGTATGTGTTTGAAGAGAATATACTTTCTTTGCATGTGGTCAACATGTGTGCTTTATTTGCTGTGGAAAATACTACTGATTGGTTCTATACATTGTAGTAAAAATTATAATGATAGAGGACAGTCCTCATGGTTACATTGACTAAAAATAAATGACTAAAATCTCAAGTGCTATTACAGATCAGACAATGCTTGGGTGAGAGCCTCATATACCATGCTTGTGTCCTGACACTCTCTGAGCTAAGGGGTTCAGGAATCTGATTTGATGTGGTGTCCTGTTTTTTTCATATATTCTGTGTTGTCAGTGTCGCCTATAGTGGTTTCCTTCACGGATTGGGCTGGTATGCGGTCATTTTAGTGGACCCTTAAATACTTTGTATAACAATAATAAAGCAAACAAACAATTTTATGTTTCACGGATCTGTAGAAAAATAATTATGTTGTTTTGTTTTATATAGAAACCATTAGTTGGGAAGAACGAGTTGTTGTATTTTGCTGACGTATGCGCTGGACCCGGTGGATTCAGTGAATATGTTCTGTGGCGGACCAAAGGGGAGTCAAAAGGCTTTGGCATGACTTTGCGAAAAAGTAATGATTTCAAAATGGAAGACTTCCTAGCTGGTCCCAGTGAAATGTTTGAGCCTCACTATGGTATTTCAAACTTCTTTTTTTCAATACAATTATCAATATTTGTAAATGCATATACCATAAAACTTTATATATTGAGCAGCTACAATGAAAGCAAAAGTTTTATAAATGGACAAAAATTGAATACTCTAGTCGTTGCACAGATCACCCTAAACAACAAATGTTGTCATGTCTAGGTTTCATAACTATCAATGCTGTAAAGATTCACACTATAAAGTACATCTTCAGAGGACAGTTTTGATTTATCTTTTCACACACAAACAGTACCCTTTTTGTAACTATAAACTACCAAAATATTTGAAAAACGTACTTATAATAAACATCAAACAAGCCTGTGCATAGATGAAATCATAATATTTTGGAACCATATTCAGAATCAGTCTAACGCTACAGTTTGATTATTAATTTTAAGGTTTGTTTTTTTTTTGCTTTTGCAGTATGAATATTTCATTATTTTAATATTTCATATTGTCTGACCTTGTTGGAAAGTTACACTTCTTCATATTTCCATTGTCTCGTGTAAATTTTAAGTTTAAAGAAGAATGAAATTACTTAAACACTTAAATGAAAACAATACATGTGGCTACCTGGCTATTTTTAAACAAATGTTATGTATGAAGTAATGGTTGTGTGATTGACAGGGGTGGATGGAGCTGATGGGGACGGAGATGTGTTCAGACCCGACAACCAGGACGAGTTTGCAAACTTTGTCATCAAAAACACAGATGGTAAAGGTGTTCACTTTATGATGGCAGATGGAGTAAGTTTGACTAGATTTGCTAAGTTCTATTTGGTGTTTAAACTTGATTTAGATATTTTAACAATCTGGGGGTTTAGTTTCATAAAATTTGTACAATGTTTTGATAAAAAAGTTTGTCATTTAAAGTGACTTTATTAACGATGAAAAGTTTGCGTACAAAGTTTTATAAAACTACCCCTTGATGCTTAAATCGTTAATTCTCCACACATGGTCAATAATATATTTTGTGCAACTCCGAATACAAAAGCGTACAGCATGACACCCACCATGCTTCACCCTGCCTCAATCAATTCACATACGCCCCCTGTCTCATCCATTGGTGGACCCCCTATCTAATCCATTGGTTGACCCTCTGTCTAATCCATTGGTGGGCTCTGGCTAAAGGCAGCATGTTTCAAGAATCGTCATACTGCCTTAATGTCTTTACCTGGAACTTGATGATCTTAAATGTTCAATGTACACACTCCACATTTAATGGTTTTGACAGTGTGGCTATTTACTGTTGGTGTATGTCGCCCTCATATAAGGGAGCTATCTTTGAAAATGGCATTAAACAACAATTTATATTTAAACGGTTATTATGAATATTTTTCGTTGTTTTGCCTGAGAACAATCTAAGTTTATTGACCAAACATTACCTTAATAACATGTCAGAAATTGCTATCCATGTACTAATATGCTTTGTTAACAATATACCATGTAAGTCTTGTTCACTTCAACTTGAATTCTGAGAACATCACTCAATTTATTTCAGTACATTGTGAATAGCGTCTCTCAGAATTTTATTTCTTTTACTTTGGGTGAAGTTATAGATCATGTAGATAGGGTTGGCGGGACAGTTGTCATCTCTTCAATTTTAGGTGTCATGTTACAACTAACACAAAAGTAGGTTGTACCCAGAACTGGCATAAATCTTGTGAAATCTGTTTCGCATTTTGCGTGACTTACAAGCCCTATTAATCGATCAATTAGTCAATCATTTACAAGTATTATTTGAAAGCTTCATAGGGTTACCAAAGAGTAAATCAATTTATGTTGCTATTAATTAATTATTATACTTATACTTACTTATTAATTCTTTACTGTACTCTTTTCATATTTTTAATCTATTGATGTTTCTTATTTGTAGGGTTTTTCTGTTGAAGGATCAGAAAACATCCAGGAGATTTTGTCCAAACAGCTCTATCTCTGTCAATTTATTGTTGCTTTGTCCATAGTAAGAACAGGTAATCTGTTTAATGTTAATTATCAAAATATTATTAATTAGGACATTTGCCCACTGTTCACTGTTAGGATCAAAACTAATAAACAATGGAATTAAGGAAAGCCAGGAAAACCAGACTGTATTTTCATTAAGACCGCAAAATACTGTACAGTGAAATTGAACGAAGCAGTGTCCAGAAATTTTCCGGCAGCAAGTAAAATGAATATAAATCTATTTGTTGTATGGTGGGCTACTGAAACCAAAATTGCCCCACAGATTTACAGATTCAAATAAGCAATAGCTTTATTGATCTAAATTAAATCGTTGTATATAGCTTAATACCAGTTTATGCTTAGTTAAAGCTCTAAATGTGTGCGATGACAAATGGGCCAAAACTGGATTCAGCAGCCCAACTTACAACAAATTGTTTATACGCCTTTTACTTGATGTAAAAAAAATACAAAATGTGTTACAAACTTTTTCTTTATACTGCTCTCATTAAGATCTTTCAATTTCACCATATGTTATTTTTGGCTGTTTTTTCTTTCTTTTAATCATTGCTATAGTTCGATCTTAAACAAGTTTTGACATCCTCTAATCCTGAGTGCATTTACAAGGGCTTGTGAGAAGTTGTGTGAAGTCAGTTAAATACGGGGATTTTGACAACCGGAAGAAAATCTACCCTTTTTCACGTCACTTTGGTTGAATTATTATAAAATGGGATTTTTTTGTGAAACAAGATCAGGAAATGTTTGGTAAACTTTATGTAGTTTTAATATTTGAAATGTCGACGTTGTAAAGGCGATGTTGTGAGGAAAATACATGCAACCGTTTATTTGGAAAATGCTTTTGGAGTGGAGAGGTATCCAAGTGATTTGGGCGTTCTGTTTCAGAACCTGTGTATATCAATAATATAATGAGGTACATGTAGGTACAAATTTTTTTTTTTAATAAAATCGATTTCTTTACTTTTTTTTTCTTTTCTCTCCATAGTGTGTCTCTCACAACCATTATAAACACATAAAATGATACAATTTTGATAACATATTTTATGTACTATCCAACACATACAAGCCAAGTGTTGTGCACAACTTGCACAAGTGTCACTAATATCACTTGCACAGTAAATTATTTTATATTTTCATTTTCAGGTGGTAATTTTGTGAGTAAGTTATTTGACTTGTTCACTCCGTTCAGTGTTGGCCTGGTATACCTGATGTATCGGGTGTTTGACGAGGTGTCGATCTATAAACCCGTCACCAGTAGACCTGCTAATTCTGAAAGGTTAGACTTCCCTTACTTGCTAACTTACCATTATATTATTACAATTAATCAGTTGTGAAAGACAAAGTAAATTTTTGGGAAAATAATGTTATTTGATATATTTGTTCCCCACCACTCAGTGGCACCACTAGGCTTAGAAACCCTATCCCTCTATCCCAACACATATCAAATTTAATAAGTTTTCAATCCATGATAGAAATTTGGAGAGAATTTGCAAACTTATGTTTGATGAATGTAAAAATTTGTCACATTCAAATCTCGTCAATTGATACATTAGCATCACTTTGTAGGATATATATAATCTTATAAGAGGTGGAATATGACGATGTATTAGATCAAGTTGTCTGAGGTTGGACTATTGGTACAGCAGTATCAATAGAGCTGGAAGAACTAGATTGATAAGCAATCTGACCTGAGACAAGAGAGCCGATACGACACACAACCAAGCTCACTGTACTTATCATCTTTTATCATATACCAACCTTCAAAATTCCACAAAAATAACATTTTGACAAACTTACACAGTTATTTGACTTGAGAGGTGTGAAGGACTACTCACAAGAATGTTAAGTCTGCCATTTTAATATAATGCAGTTATTGACATAATTGAGGCCAAGTTTATGCTTAGCTTTTATTTAGTTATTGAAAAGCGCTGTTTAATTTCTTTATTTATCCCACAACACCAGCCATGATTTTTGGTCATCTAAATATCCAAAATAGTTATTGTAATTAGAAACGATATTAATATGTGAACACTAAGTTGGTTTACATATCTTACTACGCACAGAGAATCCTTAGGGACGTTATCACGTGACTTTATTCTGCACTCGTTTCTCTTTGACCGCTTTCCACCATACAACATGAATGCCCTGTAGGGGGTGCTGCGATTATGTAAGCATTGAGAGAGTATTCAGAGAATAATTATACAAACTGTTGGATACGGAAATTATCAGATGCCTCTGTACCACCTAGGTGAGGCACACATGGTTTATGATAAATATTATTTTTGCAGGTATATTGTATGTAAAGGACTAAGAGAAGACAAGACTGATGTGTTAAGGTACATGAAGGAAATCAATGAAGATCTCAACAAATATTCGTTAGTGACCTCAAAAGAAGATGTCCGAGAAATTGTACCTTTTGATCTAATATCTGAGGATGAAAAGTTCTTTCACTATATTTACCTCTCAAATGAAAAGTAAGTTGTACCTGCCCACTGTTTTTGGTTTCCTGTTGAATTTGGTAAGAACTTGTTCAAAAAACAATTACTAATAAATTATTCACAGAAAGGACCATTGACACAGATAATCATTTTTGAGAAAATGTTCTTTATTTTAACAGGTATTTTACTTTAAGACAAGCATATAAACCTTTCATGAGACAGTTGTTTCAGAATTTTCCAAATTCCAAGTTTGGTCTTTTTTTCTGGTTTACACTGAAATTTCAAGAAAAAAAAGTTCATTTGAGCTAAACATAATTTTTTTATCTAAATTATAGTAATTACTCTTTCACATAGTATATTAAATGTATTCTCTTCTTTTATTGATAATACATGTAAATGTCAAATTAAGTAGTTAAAACATTTTTACGTATAAAAAGATACTGAGTGTGTTGTAAATGTCTATTTTTAAATCATCAGTGAACAATATTTGTCTGTTAATTTTCTGCAGTCATTTTTGATCACGATTTTGTTTATTCATTTTCTACAGTCATTATTGAACACAATTTTCTCTGTTCATTCTCTACAGTCATCATTGAACACGGTTTTCTCTGTTCATTTTCTACAGTCATCATTGAACACGATTTTCTCTGTTCATTTTCTACAGTCATCATTGAAGACGATTTTGCTTATTCATTTTCTACTGTCATCATTGAACACGATTTTGTCTGTTCATTTTCTACAGTCATCATTGAACACGGTTTTGTCTGTTCATTTTCTACAGTCATCATTGAACACGATTTTTGCCCATTTTGTTTGTTTTAGGATTGCCAGAAAACAGGTTAGGAATTTGAAAAAGATTCAAGCCTTTACACAAAACACGTAAGTTATGTTTGTGTGTAACAATTTTCGACTAGACATGGATACAGGAACAGGACATACATGTACATGTATTCTGTCTGTCTGTCTGAATGCTTTTTTTGCTATCTCTGAGGATCCTTCATTTTGAATCTGTTTACTGAATTTTGTTCACCCTTCACAAGTAAAGTATTATATACAGACGTTCTCACAATTAACAGCAAGGCCTTCCATGCTATAGTACCGGAGACAGGTTGCCCCAGCAAAGTCAACTGGCGCAGGTCATGCTGCACTATAGAGTGAATTATCTTGGCAAGAGTAACAAAAATGTAGTCCCGGCCATTGCTGATGAATAATGCTAGACCAGCCATGCCAGCTGATAATTTATCTGTGTCATCAAAAGTCAATTAATCCAAAGAATGAATGAGTCATGTTGAAAATCTCCCTAAAACAGATTGATGAAGAATCCCTGGTGCTCTTTAAAGCTAAAGGGCACAGGAAGTTGATAGGTTTTGGGGTTCTGGTTGTGGTCCTCTAAGTGTACTGTGGTGTCTTCAGTGTTGTCAGCATCTATTAGGGTGGTTTCCTCCAACCATTTGACTTTCACGCCATAATATGAGTAAAATAACCTCAAGTACAGCGTAAAACCCCAATCAAACAAACAATCATGCTGGTTGTAACACTGAACTCAGACACAAAGTTCCGACCTATTTTGCCTAGGTCAGCAATTTAAGAATGAATATCACACAAAAAAGTGAGGCACATGGACAAATTTTAATAGTTATAAGCCCATACGGGTGACCTCTGGCGTCTTCTGGTTCGAATATTTCCACACTTCTCTTAATATTAAACACTTTACCCTAAATCCTCAACAAATTTGAAATAAAGGGAACATGAGTCTGGAAATAAAACTTGAGTACGCCTTGAGTCTTAAGTACGGTGTTAAACTCCAATCAAATAAATTATATTTTACTGTAGTTTCAAGTCTGAAAATTTCAAGTTTGTGTTTTTGAATTTCTTAGTTTATGCAAAACATGTAGTTTGTTGTAGTGGTAAAAGGGTTGAATTTGTTGAGGATTTAAGGTATACATGTACATGTAATTAATTTCAATCAAATACAATTATCTGGTTTTGTCCTGGAAACCATCAAACAGTCTTCTCATTGTGTCTTTCAAACTAAAAATATACAAATTGTTAATGACATATTTTGAAAGATTATTTTAAGGTAAACGACACTGAAGAAAACTTTGTGTGATCACTCATCACTCTGAAGCCGCCTTTTTCAAGCCATAGAAAAACACAATTCATGGATTTCCCCTATTTGCCGTATAGTGACATAATTTCACCAAGTAACATCACGGTGCTGTCATAAACTACTGTATTGACATGACTTTCTTTTACAGAGAACTGTATGAAGCACGACAGAAAGAAACTCGAGATGCTTGTCTGAAAAAATGGCAGGTAAGTTAACTGTACTTTATCATGTAAAATGATTTATTTGTGTTCACATTTTAAATATATATTTTAGACAAGCTCGCTTCAAAGAGTACCCTTAACTGTATCCAGAATAGGTTTAATTCTCCCTGTGGACATGGGGGACCTTAGGCATATAAGGGAAGTTTGTGGGTTGTTTTTTTCTCGGTTTTTCCACCATACACTGGCAACACACAAAGTCGTCATATAGGTGAAATACTCTTCAGAAAGATATTAAACACCAATCAAATAAATGAATCAATGCTCAAGTAAGTTACAGGAAACTAAAAATGTCAGACAAACGCAAATTTTGTAATTATACATTAACATAGTTTGATTTTGCATGGCATGAAATATCATCGGATACGAATGTTATTATCCTTTTTAAATTAAGCCATGAAATGCTAATATATGTTTTTAATTGTGTATGTGCTATGCCCTGGTGGTCTCTGAGCTATGGGGCATCAGGAAGCCGATTTGTTGTGCTGTCCTATTTTATCCTGTAGATGTATCATTGCCTCTTCTGTGTTGCCAGCATCGTTTATGTTGGTTTACGTAATCGATTGGACTAGCACGTAGTCATATGAGGGAAATAACCATAAATACGGTTTAACCCAAACCAATTTGTTTCTCTTATATATATTTTGTTTTATAGGGCAGGACATGACTTGGTGTGGGTGACGGCTTTTTGATTTGTTTAGCGCAGCGCCTCTATCTCATTTCAGATATCGTTTTCAAGTTTTCACACTAGATGACGCTCTCTGTGGTGGCATGGAGATGTTGTGTTGGGCAGACGGATGGGTTGTTATCCATACTAAGTCATTCCTTTGCCTTATGATATCACCAATCTCTAAATGCCACATTCATGAAACCATGTATTTTTGTTTACCTGTATATATTTCTAAAGTAAGTTGTGTAAATATATATTTTATAAATGTACAGATATATGTATTTTGTTTAATAGGCTACAAGTTTATGATTATGATTATTGTATTATTTGTTTAGTCTATTGTACTGTTTTGTTTTATATAATTTTGTCCCCTGAGGGCCTTGGGGAAGAACAGTTTTTTCTTTTAAACTGACTGAGTTTGTACCCTCTTAAAATAAAGTTATATATATATGTATATAAAACACTTTTGTTGTATTCTAGATACCTGATAAGCTGAGGGCAACATCTGCTAAGGAGGACCCCTCAAAAATGTTTCAACGTTTGATGAAGGTAGAGAGGATTCTAAAATTTGCACTTTATTTATTAGTCAAGATTTCAAATAGGTTCTTCCTTATTGGCATCCCATTTCCTGAATCTCTTTGTTATTTATATAGCTGAAGGCCTTGTATTTGAGCCAGAGGGATCATAAAATGACTTTTCCATTTGTCATATTATGATTACAAAATATATTTATCATTATAAAGAATATAGTTTCCATGTGTCAACATGGTTACCAGCTAATCACCGTTTCCGTGTGTCAACATGGTTACCAGCTGATCACAGTTCCCCTGTGTAAACATGGAAACCAGCTGACCACAGTTTCCCTGTTTCAAATGTTGACCAGCTGATCGTGGTTACCGTGCATCAACATGGTTACCAGCTGATAACACTTCCCCTGTGTCAAATAGTACCCAGCTGGTTACGATTTCCCAGTGGCAACGTGGCAACATGGCATCCAGCTGATAACAGTTCCCCTGTGTCAACATGGTAACCAGCTGATCACCGTTTCCGTGTGTCAACATGGTAACCA
>JAVFBZ010164827.1:0-15059 GCA_032466195.1 Katharina tunicata
ACAACTCATAAAGCTGCATTTTATGCAAAGGGTAAGAAGTGTAGACATGCAATTTTGACATTTTTATGAAGTTTAGAATTTAAATTACCAGAAAATGTAAGTTTCAGTTCCAAATTCACACTTAAACATTCAATAAATTACTTAAAGTTTGTGTGCTTAGAGGCCGAATTTGTTGAGGATTTAGGGTAACACCTTGACTTAATGGTTTATTTGCTATCTGGTGCTGAGTTTATTTGATTGGTGTTTTACATTGTACTCCGGGGTATTTCCTATATATGATGACTTGTGTATGAAGACATGTTAAGGTACAAAATCAAGAGAAAACATTTCCACTGGATGTCTGAAGCCATGAGAAAACTTCTGTTATATAGCTAAGAGGGACTAGGTGATTCGAACCTGAAACGTGTCCGGTGAAGGAAACCATTTATTTCTGAAGTAATTATATTCGGAGCATGAACGGATTGATTGATCAATGTTTAATACTGTGCTCACTGGTATTTCACTTATATGTACCCTAAATCACCGACCATGAAGTTAATACTTTGGAAGCTATTTTAAGGACTTTAAAATAATGTCTGGGAGTCAAACAACAGTTTTAAAGTTAAAGGAGAATCTGGATTTTACAATAAACTTAAATTTGTTTGTTTACATGCTATTATACTTCCACAACTTGCAAAAAAGGTGAGCATTATGCATGGTCGAAATTATAGGTGATTTACCGTATTCCAACATTAAATAGCAACAGTAACTGTAACACAACCAAAGAAGGAGAAGTCACATGTGTTAGCTCTGATGGAAACACAATGTACCTCCAGCACTAAGTATGAGGGCATGAAGGAAAGTTTGAAACTTACTGGGTAAGAGGACCGAAAGGTAGGAACCCTCTAAGTAATATGTGAAACAGTATTGTAAAAAAAATATATAATACTTTTGTATATAGCCACTAAGCTCCATACCAAATAAATTAATAAATAAATGTCATAAATACAAGTGATCCTTCCAAGCATAAAAAAGGGACAAAGATTCTTCCTATATTCTTAACACAGTCAGATCATCGGTTTGTTTGGGAGGTATCAAACGAAAAAAAGCGCTAAAACTTTTTAAAGTTTGTGAACGTAACTTACGTGAGGAATCTGGTGCCAGTGCTGAGGGAATGGCGGAGAGCTAGGAGACCTTCTTTACGATCAGCATAGGAACCACTGGTCAGGTTGCCCAGAATCTCTGACATATCCTAGTGGAAATATAATCATCAAAGTTTCAATAAAACATCAACTTTTTGTGTATCTAATATATAAATGCCTTAATCCACTAAATAGGATCCTGGTTTAGATTTCACTGTCATTTGAGGGGTAGTGGGGGTCTAATCTACTTTAAATCTTATCTCTTAATTTAGTATAGGAGACTAATTATGTACTGGGAAACTAGACTCTGGGAGTGGCAACATGAGACCTGTTTGGAGACAAATTTACAAGTTGTCATCCATATATTTTGTGTTTATCAACAAGTAAAACAAAATTACAGTTCTCAAATCAACCTCAAATTAAATGGGGCGCACATATTCTTGAAAAATGTTTTTGTTGAAAGAAATTCTGGAATTAATTAATTGTAAATCGAATGGGGTTAATAACAAAATAAACTAATATAAACTGAAGAACATCATGCAAAACAAAAACGTATCATCAGTCAACTAGAGCAAACCACAATCACCCCAATCCACTTTCTATTTTAGAATTTTGAATAGAATTTTTTTTATTTAAGTCGAAACAATAACATGAAATTTTGAGGAGAAAAAAGGGTTTATATACTTTTAATAATCCGTGCCATTTTACACAGTAATCCGTCCAACACAGGAAAAAAACACAATGTTTATCTGTTCTTTGAAATACAAGTTTGACTCGTATGGGCTATGTTTCACAATTGTGTACAAAATTGTGGAAATGTGGGAGAAAATATATTGTCACCCAATCATCTTGCAAAGAAACAACATCAAACCATGCAATAAAAGGATGATTGACACAGATCTTCAGCCGTCACTATGAAACCATTATTTACAAACACATGAGAAATTAAACTTTTCTCAACCTATAACTGAAACGGACATGGAAAAAAACAAAAAAACTGTTGTTTTCCACAAATAAATATTAGATTAAAAACAACTTCCACAGTGATTAATGTCACATTCCCACACAGTAATTATTGATATACATTGTAGATATTGATGTTGAATTCCCTTGTAATCGTTTAGATGGTAATTTGTTGCTCTTTATCATAATCTTCAAGGAATATTTTCAGTTCTCAACTGCATTGGTTATTATTTTGCATGTCCCTTATCTCTTCATGACATTAAAGCTCACATAAAATGAAATAAGAACAGATCAGGGTTGAGAAAACAAACAGGTTTGATGCACTATAGATCATCATTGCCTTCAACACAGCACATAAACATCACAAAACCAGTAAGAGACTAGAGCAGGGTGGCACATAACATAGTTAAACTGAATAGAGCACTGTGAGGTGGAACATGTAACATCACAGGTAATAAACATCAAGCTATTAAAGTGAATGTAGACAAGAGCTGTTCATACCTTGCCAGGTGAAGGTACATAGTGATACTTATCCTGGTCTGACGACTTTCAGAGAAAGCACAAGTAAATAAGGATTAGTAATTTAGTTATACTATCACAATAAATACTCAAAAGTGTACAAAGTCAACTAGACCTTTTCCAGGTTTGAACGCACCTTAACAAAATGTTGCACCGCCAACAATATGTGTAGTAAGACATTTTGACAAATGGCTACAGGTGAATAATAATTCCAGGCTAGGACAGTACAGTTGGAAAGTTAGAGTACCCTAATAATCAATCAGTAATTCAACAGATTGATTGATTGATTACGGTTTCACACCATACTTAAGGTTATTTCATTATAAGACAGCTTTCCAGCCCTATAAGTGAAGGAAACCACTGTTAGCGATGACGACACAAAGAAGACGCCAAAATACGTTTACAGGACAAGAAACATGACACCACAACAAATTGGCTTCCTGATATCCCTTAGCTCAGAGAGCACCCAGACAAAGGAAGGAGGCTTGCACCCAACCACACACATAATAAGTAATTAAACTGAAGGATGCCTTAAAAAGTAGTTAAACTGAAGTTAAATCAGAGATTGTGTTATGTTACACAGGTTGTTAGTAGCACACACAGACAGTCAGTATTACTTTCATTATTAAGACGGATTTTACCTCGGAGGTACGACTGAATGAACTGTATGACCTCTCTGAACAGAGACTCGAAACGTCACTAGCTGCATCGTCAGAATCATAACTTTCAAAGCGCCGGTTACGCGAGGATGGCCCAATCTGAAAAAGAAGAAGTTGTTCGAAACCTGACTAAAGTTGTAACTTTCATTAATATAGGAGTCTGACTTGAAAGACGTGTCAAAACCTACAGCCAATTATTTCTATATGTCTGACTAACTACAGAATAAGACATATATTACATAGAATAAACAACGATGGAATTCAAGCTTTCGTAAATCTTTTACAACAAAACAAGTTGAGGGTAAACAGTCTGGGTACATTGTATATATAGAGTAAATGAACAGTTAATCCAGTATACAGTATACAAGTGAAAACACATTAAGTAAAGCACAGCACATGTATGTATGACTTTAGCCAAAGACTTACCAGGGCATCAGCTACAGCTCTCTCCACATCCTGTCCTGGTATTAGAACACGGTGAGCCACAATAGCAGCTGCAAATATGTAAAAATATGTAAAATAAATATAAATATAAAATTAAAAAAAAAAAGTTCAACACAAAACTTATGTCCTTGATTTGCTAGGTTGTGTTTATTCCACAAACACTGTGGTCTATCCTTGTAAACTTAACACAAAGTCCATGCCACCTGATTATTGCCCGACAACAGAATCTTGACATGGGAGACAACTGGCCCACAATCCCTCACATTCAAAGAATACAGAGACTGGACTAACCATTTGCTGTATCAAAAAAGTAATAAAAAAGCCTAAAGTCTGACCAGGGAGCCATAACTTAATGATTCTGACAGAGAAAACAAGTACTTCCCTGAAATGGGACTTAGTTGCAAAAATAACAAGGTCAAAAACTTATTTGTTAACTAAGGGATTCCTGTACAAATTTGTAAAAACTCATATAAAGTTTTTAAGCTACTGGTTTGTATGAGAATTAAGACTATGGAGAACAAATACAAATCCCAGATGTTCTGACCTTTATGAGGAGGAACTCTACCAGGTTGATGTTTGCCATTCCCTGCACTCAGTCTTCTCTCCCTCCCTGAAAATCATAAAAACAAGAGTCAAATTATTTCTTAATTGATCATGGCTAATTAGTGGCAGACCATCAGCGTATTAATCACATACCAGCCAGACGTTTATCATCGATAGCCTGAACGATAAGTCTGGAGACTACCAGTTGTTGTTTTTTTTTTTTTTGGGGGGGGGGGGGGGGGGGTTATTGTTTTAAGGATTTTGCACTTGAGGTTATTTAACCCTTATGTTGGTGCCAGTCCGACAGGTCAACAAAACCAGACTTACCGTCACAAGACAGATTTTTTTCTTTAAAAATAAACATGATTAAATAAATAAACACAAACGTTACAAGATAAATTGACCTTAATTACAGATGGTTTTCAAAAATCATGGTACTTGACAGGTTGACTATAGTATTGGATTGGAATTTGATCAAAAAACTATTACCAGTTTGACAAATGATTATTGCCTTACAATACCTTGTCATCTATATCCAGCTAACTGATGTTTACTGGCATTGATAAAATTGTTAAGAAGAGAGGTTATTCCAAACAACATGTTCAAATGGCAATATTGCATTATTATGTCATTATTTAAAATACTCTTCCATTGAATACATCAACAATTCTATTCAAGAACACTGTTAACATAAGGTATATAAGGGATCGCAGGGTGGTTTTTACAAGGTGTCTTCTCAGTTTTCCACCATACACTCGTAGTACAAGACAAGTGAAATACCATTCAGTATAACGTCAAACACCTACCAAATGAAGAAATTGAGGAAAACTAAGCAGGGAAAAATTCCCCCAAAATCACAAACATCTGTCATCTTGCATTATTTGTTGACTTTACTTCCTTAGTTTGTTGACTCGTGTCTTGAGTTTTGTTTTCTCTAGTATGATTATTTAGTGACAGACTCGTCTATAGATTAATAGCCAAGGAAGATATAGTTTGCACCTTATAGACTAACAAAAGTAAATTAATGATATAATGAATATGCACAAGCTTTCGTCTACATCCAGTAGACTTCTTCAGGTCTGGATGTAGACGAAAGCATACATTTAGAGACTAATACGGCTCAACTCATATTTCTATAGATTAAGTAATACATGAAAGAGAGTTATCTAATCAACAAGTACAAAGGTACAAAAGAAAACATGCGTCATTAACACTGTACATCTACATGTATTAGCCTTCATGCTTCTTAAGGAGAGTGAAATGTCAAACCATCGTGTAAACAAAAACATAATTACACAGAACGGAAATTTAAAACAGTAAAGATTCACCTCTTTCTAAAACATTAAGAAACACAACAATCCAACAAATAACTGCTCACGAAGAATGGAAAGTAATCAAGTTGAATATAAATCTTTAAAATATGGAAAAAAGAAACATTGCATGCATCAACCAGTACTTAGGTCTTCAACCTTAGCTTGACCAGTCCACAAAGATAAAATGAAATGTTGTCAGTTAATGCTTGTTACTGCTAGGGCCATACTTAAGACTGTTTCACTTATATGATGTCGTGTCAGCCCAATGAGTCACGGAAACTACCCTAGGCATCGTTGGTACCAAACAGACAACAAATACTGTATACAAAATAGGACGTCACAACAGACAGGCTTCCTGCTGACCCTTAGCTTAGAGGACAGGAAGCCCACGCCAACCAAAAGGTGAAACATATTTGGAAAGGTACATGTAGGATGAAAAAACTTGATTAGTGAAATGCAAACTAAAAATAGAAGTAGTTAGAAAATGTAAATCTTAGTTTGAAAAAACTATTCTGAACAGACTTGCCAAAAAGTTTTAGGGAAAAAAATCTGATTACAGTAAAAAGATGCTATCAATTTCCCTTTAGACTTGATAAGATGTGTAAGTGTGTTAGTAGAAGCGTGCACTAGCCAGGATGTTAAATCATTGAGTGAGATTCACGAACAAACACCTACCCCATGTGCCCGTTAGCCTGGATGGGCTAGTTTCTCGACTAGTATCACGACTAGTGCCTTGACTGCGTGGTAACCCAAGTCTACTACGTGCGCCCCGCGGTGTGCGTTTGTCACGCCCTGAATGGTTATAACTCACTATTAGTAAACCTCCAAATGTTATGTAGCCAACAGAAGGAAAGTAACGACCATGTTCAAAATAAATGTAAGGTTAAATCCGCTGTAAGAAATGTCAATGTGCGGCAATGTCCAGAGTTATGCCCCTTTGCATTTAGTGGAGTGTTAAAATGAAAGGGTTATTGTACCACTTATAAAATGTGCCCATGAACAATAGTTAATAAAATGATAAAATTGAGTTAAAATATTTAAATAAATAAAAATAATGAATTAAATGAGGCAGATATAAATGATAAATATTTAAATTAGCATAACTGATACAAAGTTACACCCCAATTACCAATTACCAATGATTAATATAAGTAGGACAATAAACTGATAAATACTTCAAAACAAATAAATGATTATACATGTACTGCCAAACACGGCCCAACAAAGAACAAATTATTTTTAAAAAAAAACAGGAGCAGACAATAAGAAAATATTTTCCCATTAATGGTCCTTATAATTACAATATCAATCTGACTTCAATATATCAGATATCCAAAATGCCTGTATAACCTTCCGAAACAGCTTTGAACCGAAGGCTGGGAATTCTGTGTCATTTTATTATAGTATGTACAAAAATATATTTGCTATAAACTTTTGCTTCGGCAAGCATTAAAGCATATATATATACGTGCATAAGCAGCCTTACCCAGTGTACCAGTAAGCCGTGAGGGACTAGCCTCCCTGCTTGCCCCCTGACTGCGTGGAATGCCTGTTTTGCGGGTGCTCCGCGGTGTGACAGATTCCACCCGCCCTGTCGTGTGGGTGATGTAACTCAGTCGTGAAGATGGGGAGCCAGAACGAGAACTTGCTGTGTAGACAGAAAAATTCAACTAAATATAATAAAAAAAGTATCAATAAAAATAAAAATTTGTTAATTGTTTCTAGCTATTTTATTATTATTTCAATGATGGTTATTTGACTGATGTGATATGTAACATTGTCTTTCTGACAGTGTGAATCTAACTACATTAAAATCTCGTCTCATTGGAATTATAGTATACCAGGCCAATCAGCCATTGATCCGTACCCTTCGAGTGTTTGCTTACCCCTGCCTGACCTTCAGATTTCTTTTTCTGTCTTATCTCTGTCAGTTACTTATTTGTACTATAATGGATTATGGTATAAATTTATTTATTGCCCTTGTGTATTCTATAAGCAGAGTTCTGAAACTGATACTGTAAACATGTAAATCACTGATATGACATTACATTGATCTTTGAAGTCTCTGTATTGGATCATAGGTATTGCGAACATTTATACTTAATAATCTCGCTAATAAAGTGTGCATGTTTTCTTGTTGTAAAAACCAGTGCATTTCTTTCACCAGCTGGCAATAACAATGTTAATGAAGATTTGTGTAACTGTGCAGAATGTTTGGTTTAATCAAACAATTATCCCGATACCAGGGTTTTCAAAACAATGTGAGTAAGAAAGTATTAATTGAATGAGCTTGTTAGCTTATAATGGAGTCCTTATTGGACATGTGAATGTAAATATAATAATATATACAATGTTGGATATAATGATAGTACATGGATGGTAAGATAGAATGATATATTATAATATAAATACAGCACATAATATATATGTTTATAGAAATATAACATTACCACAATCAAACATAGTTTATATGTACAGGGATAGCAAACATAAATGGCCTTTATACATGTAGCGGGAACAGTCTCTTTGTAAATCAAAGTAAATCTTAATATAGAAAAACACAAATACATAGGATCCAGTTTGAAATAAATGTTTGCATAGCAGCAAAACACATTTATCAATAGCCATAAAGCTTATCAAAGCAAAGCATATAAGAAAAAATGAACAAATGCATTTGGGTGATATGTTGTACATGAATCCCGGCGATACACGGTGATAGCAAATTCAGTGAACCCTGTAGACATCAATGGTACATAATGTATGTACACAGGTAAACTAAACTGAATCTAAATAAATAACATTATATAAGAATTAAACCTCGGCCTGAAGTACAGGAGGGCTCGAGTTTATTATTTAAACATATTATACCAGCACCCCTGTGAAAAGAGTTGTCCACTAATTGGCATGCAGATGTTACAAGACTTACGTTGGGACTGTGAAATGCCAATTTTTGTACGAGCTCTTGATCTGTCTGGAGAGATCAAACTGGAAACATTGGAACCAGGTTTGGAGCTCTTGGGTCTCGCTGAAAGGACAATCTCTAGCTGTAGTTACCTCCCCTTACATCATGTTAAACCAACTTTTTCACCCATACTTCTTGTGGCAATAGCTTATAAAGGTATAAACTATTACAATACTGAATCACGTTAAAACTTTACTCATCTAACAATAGCTTCACTGAACTTTAAGCAGCAAATAAAACAATGGCAGACGAAAAAAAAAGAGTGAACCAAAAATATGCATCTTAATTGTCAAGTACTTAGTCTTATTGTACAGCTCTCTTTATTTCAACATGCTAACAATTAATGTAGTTATGTAGAAACAAATAATTGCTTAGAAATGGATCAAAAATATTTTTTCCTTTTGTTTCACAGAGCGCATTTGTGATGTGGACTTATTTAGTCAATTTTAAGACACAACAAATATTTTGGAATTTCTAATAATTTACTTTAAGTTCATTCTTCAATAAAGTAAGAAACTGAAAGCTAAATAAGACTGAGTACTGAAACAGTTGAGCAATTATCAAAATAATTAATTCAGTAAAATATCCCGAAAACTGAGGTAGAGCCTCTTTAAACGTGAAATTCAAAAGAATAAAATTAAAATAGCATAAATAAATAACAGCTAAACGAATCCTAAATTAAATAAAGTGTGTGAAAAAAGAAAGAATTAAAACTTGTGAAGTATCAAAGGATATGGAAAGTTTGAGGCCTGGATAACAGAAGGATATCAAGAAAAGGCCATCTATTGATTTGGATTTGAGTTACACATGACTTATTGCATGGCTATGGTTATTGACAGATTTAATGAAGATGTCAGAGCTTTATAATGCTCATGAGAGACCTGCTGTAAATAGGGAGGGGAGATAATCTTACGTAATGAGTGAGTGGCTCCGGCGACCATACTGGCGACCGGTGATGAACACGAACTACGGGAGTATTTTAAGGTACTGGCGGATGGATTGGTACGGGCCCCGTAATATGGGCCTCTAGATAAGCCTGGAAGAGGAGTCAATATACAGCCATAATTAAAAAGTTAAGGTAGAGCAACAAAGTAAAAGATGGGAAAATCACAGTTAAAGTACAGCCAAAAGATTTATTTTGTAAAAGTTTAGGTGGCAATGATTTATTAATTAAGGTCATTGGTAACAGAAAACAAAATAAGGAAAAGTCAGCATTTCAAACAAGGATAAAACAAAGTTATAAGGTAAAAGAATAACAGACGTTCAGATAATGAAGCAGATAATAGTAACACAAGCATATGGAATTAGGACTTTATGAGGTATATGAGTTAAAGCAAGCTGCAAGATAAAATACAATTTAGCCTGAATACAGCGCCCAACATTTTGCAGAACGTACAGAAGAAACTAAAATTGGTTTGTTAAGGCCTAAGGGGCGTTAAGTGCCAGTAGAACAGTTACATGTTTATATAGTTATACCGTCAACCCATTAAAAGCACACATCCAGTTACAGTAATAAAGTATTCATAATGGCCAACAGAATTGGTTACAAATATTGCACAGGATTAATTGATAAGGATGAAATTGTGCTCATAGAGGGATCAATTTTTTCTATATTCAGGCTTCAGAGTTGAGAGAAAAGCTGTTAGAAATAGCTGGGTCAGTGCTCCGTATGAGCCCCTGGGCATATCAGATACTGCGTGGTGAGACTGACTAGACTTACCTTGTGTGTCAGGGTTCCATTCCCCTTCCACATCCAAATCTACAGGGATGGGAGACACAGAGACACACATATCACATAGGATCAATCACAACATACAGTCACAAATATCTTTGATCAAAGCTTATAGAAAAAGATAGCCCTACTACACACCAAATACAAGAAGTCCTTTCATATTTGCAAGTGTATAGAGCTACATCTATGTCCAGCATGAAGACAAAAATACACTTTAAATCAAAAAAAGTAAAAGGAAGGACCCTACGATTTTTTTCATGAAATAACCAAAAACTTTGAATACTCTATTTAAATTATAATGGTATACCAAACAAATCTTAATTCATTCAGTAAAAAAAGACGTATTTAAAATATGTAACAGCAATGATCAGAGATACATGTGAACAACATAAATTACTAGTGCAAGGTGAAGAAAACTGGGTTCAACAAGTTAGTGCGGGGAAAGCCAGCGTGATTAAGCAGGAGACATACTTAAAGCAACACAACCTCAACAGCCAGCTGTGTACATGGACAATTGGATAACCTCTGTTCTGTGTGGGTTTGTTCCCTTTTTAACGTTCTTTCCTTTATCTATTTTTCACACCAGATATTTGGGAATTAAACTTTCGATGCCAAAGTACAGATTCTGATTCTGGTCATACATAAAGCTACATCATTTCATAACAACAGACAGGTGTCCGAATAAATATAAAATTTGATTTATTTCCCTGGTGTTTTTCACTGTACTTACAGGTATTTCACTTAAATGGCGATGGAAAAGCTTGAGTTTGGTGAATAAGTAAGTGGTCAACATTGTACCCTTGCCGCACAGCTTATAGGAATCAGTGGGTGTATGTTTTACCCATTGAGCCACATTATGGCTTACACAATTTATAAAATTTCAGTTTTCAATTCAACACTGTCAGTGAGTCTGGGCAAATAACAACTGACTTATAAAAGGGTATCAGTGTTTTAATCTTTTAAGTTCGGGTAAAACAAGGAAACGATAACACATATGGACATCACAAAGAGAGGCAAATCTGTCCACATTACAACAACAACATAGCCCCACACCTCCTCACACAAACAACATTAACATATACAATGCAGCGAGTATAACATTATCATTATTCTTAAAATGAAAGGAACAAAATAGTTAAAAACTTCAAATAATTTTTCTTTAATTAAATTGTAATATTTATTACAGCAATATGTTTATTGTCTATTCTCTTCATCAGTTATTAAACAATAAAATTGTTGATGATATGGTTGAGATGTCCTACCTGAATCAGTTTTAGGACTGATTGTCTTGGGAATAGCTGTTGTTCTCCTCTGGGCAGCTCGGCTGAAACAAAGTTAACAGACATCAAACAGGAATCAGGCTACTAAAGATTTCTCATATTGAAACTTCTGAACAAAGCTTTACTTGACATCCGTCCAGTAAAACACAACACTGCTTTCTGATATTTCCAAGAAGTAAACAAATATCTGAGCAAGTCTGAATTTTTGTATGCATAAAACAGGTCAACATTCAACTTATTTTATATAAACAATTGTAGAGAAGTAACTGCCAATTGATCTGTTTGCTTGGTGTAGAATGCTATGGTGACAGAATGGGCCAAGGCTTCAACATGCTGATTAACTGACTTGGCTATCTTAGACTCAATTAAAATGACCGGACATAGGTTAACTGAGTCCAGCTCTGTCTAATACATGTAGTATTTAGATTGTGTCAACAAGGGGCTAAGGAGAGGTACATTGATTACATAGCAATTAAAATGAGTTGCCTATCTTTCAATGAAAGAAAAGAAGTACTTACTCAACAACATCACCTCCTCTGTCAATACTGGCTGAGCGTGAACGGTTTCCAGACTTTGTTTTGGGTAACCTAGAGCTGTCAGTGCTGTTGATTGAATTACTACTGGAAGAATTACTCAGTTCCCCCTCTAACAGCTTCTTCTTGGAAGGTTCTAAGTTATTTAACAGGGCATCCGCTTGATCACGGAAATGATCAGCAAAACCCCAAAATGCTCTGGAAAAAAAACATACAATAGCAGTTTGAACTTTAAGGATAGTTTTTATTCAAACATTCTCCTTGTTTGTTTGTGAGATTGGCTTTTAACACAGTACTTCACTCAGTTTCTCTCATATGATGGCTTGACAATGGGTGAGGAAACAACACTGGCAACACAGAAGGCAAAATGGTTCATTTACAAGACGAAGGACAGGACACCACAACAAATCAGCTTCCTGGTGTCCCTCCGAACAGAGAGCACTAGGGCACAGGAGGTTCGAGCACAACAACCCACCAAACATTCTCATAGTTGGAATCCAACTGCTCCAAGGTATAAATGGCATACCCAGGATGAAACCATTCGGGCTAAGAATGTTTAGAGAACTAACAAAAAGTGGCCATGAACTCAACAACTGCATTGGTGAGAAGAATATGGCTACAAGAACAATACTGTTAACAGATGTTATCACCTGAGCAGCGTAACAAGTTACAAGTATATAAATGATAACAACAAAAGAAGACTTTTTTTTAAAAATCACCAAAGACTGAATATTTTCAAAATCAACGTTTTTTTGTGCCTTTAACAAAATTTTGATTCTTGATTGAGTATTGAATGAACAGTAACAAGTGTGTCTGTGTTTATTTGGGATGGTGCCCAGACCACACCACTATATGACATACAGTTACAGAAAAAACACAATGACTTACTTGCGCGCAAAAACTCTGGCCTCTGAATCTGCATCACTGATACCTCTTTTAATAGCATCTTGAAGTATTGCAATGTGTTTCTCCAGGAAATGAGTGGCCCATGTATGCAGAATGTGATTGATTAACTCAAAACTGTACCTGTAATAGAAATAATTACATCTGTCGGCTAACTTTGGTACAGGTCAATTGACATACACTGTATACAGGATCCTCATAAATCTGGTTCTAGGGAGCAGCTTAAGTCCTCAAGAAAGATGATTCCCGCACTAGTGTTTTTTTTAACAGGACAATTAGAAATACAAGTGCTACAGTGAGTAAATCTCACTCTGACCTTGAGTGATTGTCACAACACACTCTTACATGTATGTCATGTGTAGCAATCATGTGAAGTATTATTAAAATCTGCACAGGCGTTGAGAAGATATGGCCCGGAATAGATACGGACGGATGATGGGCAGCGCACGGATACAGTGAATATGATATAGCAAAAACAGTGACAATATTCACTAACAATGACAAGACAATGACATTATACATATGTGACAAAATGGACAAATGAGATTCTGCATTTGCAACTGAAAACAAATAGTGGCAATGTAAATTACCCTAAATGCTCAACAAATTCGACCTATAAGGGCACAAACTTTAAGTAATTTATTGAATGTTTAAGTGTGAATTTGGAACTAAAAGTTACATTTTCTGGTAATTTAAAGTCTAACCTTCATAAAAATGTCAAAAGTATGTGTCTACACTTCTTACCCTCTGCATAAAATGTAGTTTTATGAGTTGCAAAGGGGGTCGAATCTGTAGAGCATTTAGGGTATTTTCCATTATTTTTGATACATACTTAAGACAGTAATTTCCATACCAATGAACTTACCTTCTTATAATGTTGGATTTAGAGTTTACATTGCTGGTGATAATTGGTATCAAGCGAGCACTGTGCGTATACTGTCAAACAGAAAGCATATCATATCGCTTTATAATAAAGGTAACTGCATAAGGGACTTTTTTCACTTAATCAGCAGCAATCTGATTCAGGCACAATTGGTGGATATTTTAAATTATTCTAAAAAGCCAAATAGCTACATATGACACAATTATTTATTACCATGGCCCATAGGAAACAAGACTGATTGATATGAAAACTTAACCCACGTAATAAAGATGTCAATTTCAGTATATTGATCAATTTTACTTTTCATTGTATGCTATAAAATTAATCATTTTAATCATTTAATATGAACGCTTGGTCACTTACCTGTATTATAAATCTAAATGCTACAATTCCTGACGTTGACATAACTTTGGCGGAATTTTGAATTAGATTAACCAAACTTGGTAGCAATGTCTCCGCAAAATGATCAAATTTATTTCCTAATTGCTGTGCAAAATACCTGTCAATATCAATGTTGAAAAGTTGTCAGTAATATTTAAAACAGAAATAACTTTAAAAAACAAACTGCTCAGAACTCTTTAATAGTCTTATACTTGGATAGGAATATGTTTGCAATCAAAACTCTCCTGTTATTGTTTTAAGCCGTACTTAAGTCTATTTCACTCATATGATGGCAGGCCAGCCCATTGGGTAAGGGAAACCACCCTAAATTATGCTGACATCACTGAAGACACAACAGCACATTTACATAATGAATAGGCTTCCTGATGCCATTTTAATAGCTCAGAGAGCACATGGGCACAAGAGGCTCCAACCACCCACCTAAACTCCCTACTTGGATAAGAATATGTTTGAAATGACCAGTAGATGGTAACACATAAAATAAGAATAACTGTAGGTCAACATTAAACATTAAAAGCTTCTAAATGTCTTTATGTTAAAAGTATGGAATTCCTTTTTATGTTAAGGGGCATTAAGGGACAAAATTAATGTGGCCGTAACAAAAAAGAGATGATTTATACTCACGATAAACAGATACAAGCTTCCCGGACAACTTGTGAACGCAAGTCCTTCACCGCCATCATGAACGCTGGTTCAAGTGTCCGTAATAAAGTATAAAAATCATCGTAGTCTGCAGCTCCTTGAAGTATCAGTGAACGGAATATCTTCAACTGTAACAAAGAAATTGATTTATTCAGTATTT
>JAVFBZ010164838.1:5727-17242 GCA_032466195.1 Katharina tunicata
TGTGGCTCAGTCAATATACAAGTGTGGCTCAGTATATTGACACCATGTGCTGAAAAAAAAAAAATTCAGCACCAGATTTGAAAGTATTTGTGGTTATGTAAAGAATTTCATTGACAACAGATCTGTGGGGATTATGATCAACCAGTTCATGACAGGGCTTGTAAATCGACACAGTTTCAGGCAGGGTTAGGCAAATGTCTCAAGCTTGTCATAAGAACTTAAGTTGAAACAACGCAAATTTTAATCCCCTTTGGCTACTTGTCATCAACATATATTGAAAAGTACCTTTACTGACAATTAGCCTGAACAGGTTTCGAAAACCAGCTTCCACCTGAGCCTTTTAGATAGCTATTACATTAGAGAAAACATTTATATATGTTGAGAAAAAGTTTATTAGTATTTATGACTCTAGTTAAGGGGTTTATAGGTAAGTAAATTAAAAGTAATAATTAACATAAACACTGATTAACTAGTCTGCTAAAATGTGATTTAGCAGTTCAAAAAATGACACTAAAGGTTGATTACATAGCTACACCCACAACATTAATAAAGAATATGCAATTAAAACAAGTACACTACAAAAAAAAAGGTGTTTTATCTCAAAAAATGGGGCAAAACTGTCAAATAGGAAGAAATATATCAAAGAATAACAAAAGGCTATAAAAAGCATATCAATCAATAGATGTGATCTTAACGTTCGATGGAAAGAAATTAGATTTTTTAGTTAACAAGTAAAATAAAAAAAATCATAAAAACAAGAGGAGAATAAAAAATTATAAAGGGTTTGATATTGCTTCCAGGCTAAAAAATGATTAAACCAGATCACTCAGCAAGTTGATTTTTTTATATAATGCCTCATGAATTGATGAAGAAAATGATTTGATTTGATAAGTAATTTAACGACTTCGTGGCTTCTGGCTATTTTATATATAACAAACTGTCAAAGAGAGTAAATTAGTTGGAATGTGATAGACTACAGCGGGCTTAAAATCTGAGAGTCACTCTCATAAGAGAATGAACTGGTTGTAGTTGAATGATTTCTTACGTGTCAAGGTATCGTTACAAGTCAAACTAAAGCCCAGAAAGGCGTGTCATTAAGCAGCGGGTCTAGGTAACTCAAAAAAACTTGTAAAACGAGATTCTCTGTCTATTAAACGGCTTTTCAACAAATCGTCGCAAATTATAAACACTAAGAAAACAAATTGAGGATGTAAAAAAGTGACAAAATTAAGAAAGAACCCGACACCTATCAGCACTCCTTTTGTTTAGGGACTGGCTTTACTTAAGACAGGTAATTTAATGATAACGACCAGAAAGAACATATTAGGAAGTTTGCCAAACTACATTGTATCATCACTAATATTGTGAAAGGCCAACCTGTTTAACAAGAAATTAAAAAGGTCCCATTGACTCGGGTGAATTACTTATAATTCATACACAACAATTATCAGTAAACAAAATTTATTTTCATTTCTAAGCATTATTGAAAAATATACTTTGGCTATTTATTTATAAGACAAAGGTTTGATTTCCTGTCAGGTAACAAAAACTGTTTTAAAAGTAAATTGAACAGGTGTTTCAAGTATGTGTTTAAAACGCAATTGAACTAACTGTTGATTTATTTAGTTTTAAAAACGCTGCTTGTCGTAATGAACAGTTTTTCACTGATTCCTTTGTTATGTAAGCGCTTGTTAAGGAAACCATGAGAAACTTTTCCTAAATATAACCTAGAATAAATAACTTCTTACAATGTGTAGTATGGATAGAAAGCTTGTTTTATCTGATTAGAAAACACTGTACTTAAGCTTTCAAAAGTATTGTAATGCTTAGTAATCATCGTTCAAAGTGTAATCACTTTTCTAGACAAAGCAAGTGTCTGTGTTATCTCCCTAAATGATGCTTGCTTCACAGAAGGTAACACGATACATTTACAGAACAAAAAACAGGACATCACAATAAATCAGCTTCCTTATGCCCCTCAGCTCAGAGAGCACCAGGGCACAGGACTGATTGATTGATTGATTGATTGGTGTTTAACGCCGTGCTCAATGGTATTTCACTCATAAGACGGCGCTGTATTCCGTGAGTAGACAGCAACTCTTTAACACAATCTTGTGTTTTTGTTGTCGGAAAGATAATGTTCCTCCAATGCTAAGTATGACAGCATGAATATAATCTGGAAACACACTGCCCTTAGCCAGAGGAGGTTCGCATGCTAACACCTGTCATCTGACTGCATAATAATGCTTAAAATAATTAAGCCTATTTAGTCAGAGGACCTTAGAAGATCAGCTATCCAATTCACTGTCCACGAAACCAAATTGCCCCCAACGCATCTGGCCACTGGACACAACATATCTTTCACTACAAGCAGCCTCCGAGAAAAATATTTCCTAAATGAAAACAATCAAAAACATGTTTCCAGAATGAGTGCCCATTAGGAATTTGTTTATGAAACATTATCTGATATCTTGTATTATTAATTAAGTGATCAATCAGACAATTAATCAGAAAGGGGAGTAAATCTAAACTTGACCACAGTACAAATTTAAAGTTATCTCCCTTTGCCAAATTCACATGCCATAATAACAAAAAATAATACAACCCAAGTTCTTTCCCAAAGGCAGACTACCAATATTTGTAGCTTCTCATTCACAAGTTTACTTCTAAATCAGATTATAAAAGCAAAGCCAATGTAAAAACAAACAAATTCTTTTTCTTTAAGCAAACTGATTATGGATAACATTTTATCCTTGGTTGAAAAATCTTGACATAGTTAACTGTGAACTCAATTCTTGTTTGGTTGGGTTTAATAACCTTTGACCATAGATAAAATCTTTTCTAGTCTTAGGAGATAAATTTGTCAAATCAGCTGTAATTACCATGACAACAGGATCCCATTGACATGCTTGGCTAATCTAGAAATAGACAAAGTAATGAAAGCCTAAGATAATTTAAAGACAACAACTTGAAGAAAGTATTAGAATTATATAGCGTAGTCATGAACAGACTCTGTTTGTATTTATAACATCTCCAGATCTAATTACAGTATTTTAACTCATTATGTTGTTTTTTCCCTTTTTATTTTGATCTTTATGTTTATTTGTTTAATTGGTCCGTAGTATCTCCTTTTTGACTTTGCATTGCCGGTGGGGAAACCAGGAAGAACCATCACAAATCCACCACCATCCAATTCCTCAGCCCACAGTCTCCGCAGCCAACTGGAACTTCACTTATATGTCTAATCAGCCATGATGTGTCCCCATTTTTTTTTTTTAACCATGGTAACACTCCTTTAATTGGAGATTATGTATTCCTTTTCAAATCAAGAGTTGCCTAAACGCAAATTATATTATCTTGAGATCTAAATATACATGTAATTTAACGCCTTAAAGCCATGATTTTGATAAAGTTGAAACTGCCATAAAAAAAAATCTTTGGATGCAAATCTTTGATACAGATAAATGTATCTTGTTAAGCAATTCACTGCCATTAAGCATTTTCTTATCTCTTAATTGAATCAATCAAACCTTTAAAATTTTCATTAAAGAAAAAGAAAACATAATTACATGTTTTTGTGAAAAAAATACAAGTTATCTTTGGATTAAAAATTAAGATTATCTGTATATGTAATGACAATATGGTTTACGGTTTGTCTTGTTTTATTTTCATTGCATTTAAAAATAACAAAATACTTTAAACTTTAAACAGATAAACAATTACAGTATTATTATCTTCAGAAATATGATAATATGCATTTCTCGTGACTGAATTGCTTGATGTTGTTTATTCGTTGAATTTTGAATCCACTTTGGGGTAACATAGCTTTAAACAAAAATATAATCACCCTAATCACAAAATATTGATGGATTTAAAATGTTTGCATGTTTTAATTACAGTATGGATATATGTGGTTTTTCAGTTTGAATCCAAATGCCTGAATTTAACATGGCTGACAGCAACTGTCTCTCACACCAAGGGACAGGCAAAGACAATACATTATTGATTGAGATCCGACTATGCCTACGATTTCTGTTAATTCCCTGGTCTTCGAACATGCAATGGCTTTGATATTGATTTTTTTCCCCGACCTTAATTCCTAACAAAGCTGTCACAGCATCTAGAACAGGCCCCGAGGGGGAAACAGCTCCCAGAATTCCACGCACTGCTAGCAGGATCTCGGCACGAAATCTGTCACATCCCGCTTTGACAGATTGATTCTAGTGATTGATTGGCGAGGTCAAAGCCGATATCCTGTTCCACAGATCAATAAGTGACTCAGTCCAGCTTTCGTGAACAATAGAAGAGATAAACACAGAAATGCTGGGTTGGTTTAACCCAGGCTTTATACACTTCAAATATATAAGGTATTTACTTGACAAATCCCATTGTTATCGATAAAAGGATGTGCACTGAATTACAAGGGGCATTTTACAAGGGTCCTTCTGCAATGCCATGGAGGTCAACAATGAAATATGTGGATATTACTTAATGGTTTGTTTGATTGGGGTTTAACGCCGTACTCAATGTTATTTCACTTATATGATGACGCTGGCATCATGCAAGACAGGATAAAACATTTACTTAACATTAAAAAATCAGGACACTAGAACAAATCTCGTTCTGTGCCCCTAAACTCAAAGAGCACCAGGGCACAAGAGGGTCCCACCCAACCACCCACAATATTACTGAATGATAAAAATAATATCATCAGGAACAAGCTTGTTGTAATCATCATCAATACCTATAGCAATCAGACGGATTGAATTGACATCTATGTTTTTTCAAACGATTGATCGATTGATTGATTGATTGGTGTGATGGCGTGCTCAAGATTATTACACACTATCTCAACCATAAAATGTAAAGTGTTCTGCTCTGTTGTCTGTTGGAAAATTATTGTTCCTCTAGTGCTTAGTAGTATATATAGTAACTGTATGAATAAGCTCGAAAAAAAACACAAAATGAAAGAAATAAAGTGAAGCATTAGACCACGTTCAAGATCTAGTTCTAATTCTGTTGGATCCTATACCTCTGACATAATGTAATACATGTACTACAAGCAATTATCCTGCAAACAAAAAAGTTCTTGAAATCAGACAAGGCTCGAGGGCTAAGAGAGACCTGTTGATTTTATACTGAACAAACCCCACATTTCTGTGTCTGAAGCCTAGTTGTTAGGAATAATGTTACCATATTAAAGATTGATTATTACATGTACTTATAGAAATCATCAACATATTCACCTTACTCTCCTATCCAGATAAAAAGCCATAACCTCCACTTATTGACTAAAGTAACTGACTATACATGATATACCTTAGTAGTCCATTGTAGTAAAGGCAAAACACTGTATTGATAGGTCCTATAAGTACTGTTATAGCCCAGTGTATAGCATGAATCAACCAACCAGTATTTTCAATCAGGATACAGGGCTGTTATACAGTAATCATAGACAATAATTGGGTCGGTATGGAAATAAACTATCGCCAATGGCATTCGACTAAATTAGCTAATTTTCATTTCCTCTCACTGCCATCGATTAGGGACAGGAGTTACAGATCCACGGTTCATAATGCACTGCAGGAGGCGTAATCGTCTGTACATGCGGGTCGCGAGGCCTGTGATCGTAAACTCGACCGGGATAGCCCCAGGGGGAAAGCTTTAACACAATATTGATTTCAACGAATAATTGGTAAAAATTTCCATAGAAGCACATCTGTCGCTACGATCTTCAGTCTATTGATTTTTTTCGAGCGCAACTAGTCAGAGCTGTCTGAGTATGATACACATATCTCCAGTGAAATAATCGTAACCAATCAATAGGCTCGACTCGATCACTGGCTAACGGGAAAACTAAGGGATGCAGAACATAATCACAATGGCTGTGTGTCATATGGGGACACAGGCTTTCAATACACAACCTCTATATTCTAGTGAAATGTTCTGCATTCTTATAAAGAAATGTCTATTACATCTGTCATCGTTGACACTTGACATAATGGCGGGGTTCATAATATACCAATCAGTGAACAAAATTAATGTCAGCCTATCAAATAATTTTTTTCTGTGAATTATTTTTAAGTTGCCTTTTTTCCGTTATTAGAGAACTTACATTGTACGTGTATAGAATCAGCTATTACAGGCCATATTTAAATATTTTTTGTATAAATGTAGAGAAAGAAATTATATACATGTGCACTATGATAGCAGCAGATATACTGCACCAATAAAATCCATATATGTATTAAACCCTGAAAATTCCTCTTGACAAATTACAATTAAAGATATGACAGGGTATCAGCAGCCTTCTTTCACCTGACAAATACAGATGTTTTGTTAATTAGGGTTCAATACAATACTTAAGGTGTTTTCACTCATGAAATCAAACCAGCCCAATTGGCTGAGGAAAGCTAACCTACAGTAACCTGGAAAGACTTAGTTTTGTCTATGTAATATTTGTATAGCTTAAGGGTGACTGAAGTGGCAAAAACTACATTATGTTCTGAAATACACATAATGCTTAATAGAAATATTGCACGAATGAAGTTAAATTTCTTTACTTATTTGATTGGTGTTTAACTTCCAACTCAAGAGTATTTCACTAATGTGAAAAAAATTTGCATTGCCTTTATACAGTCGAAAACCTAAAAGAAGCAAACCTCAGGAGCTACACACAATACGAAAACATATGTTATATCCCCGATATCTACAATGTGATTCAAACTTATATTGGTACAGTCCATTACTTGAACAACTGTGCCACAGATCAGCACTTGTATAAAGTTTAAACAAGCAGCCATGGATTTATCCCCTTGATGTTATAGGACATTGAATATCACCCAGGGTGGGTGATTAAAAGGAACCATTACAATAGAGATGTTTATTTGTTTGATTGATTGGGGTTTATGTTGTACATAAGGTTATTTGACTTATATACTGGTGTGCCAGCCCTAGGGTAAAGGAAAACACCCCGACACTGGCAACACACAAAGACACCACAGGACAAGGACACGACTCATAACAAGATCACACAAATCAGCTTCATGATGCCCCAGAGATCACCAGGGCGCATAACCACACCCACCCAGATGTAGTCAAGGGGTTTAACCTGTTCAGTGTCTTCCGACATGTCAGAGACTCATACAACCTACTTAGCTGTTCTACTTGTAGTAGACATCAGATGTTGATGTGTTTTAGATTCTTTGCTTATTTCAGCTTATTTAACTCGTAGGACAGTGTGTCAGCGCAATGAGTGGAAGACAACCATAATAAAAACATAAACACCATGGCGTATGAAATTTAAAGTAACAGACACCACAAAAAAGGGTTAAATTTCCCTACTAGCCCATGGTGCACCAGAGCAACAAAGACCATGTGTAAGCAGCCCTAGTAACCCTCTACATGAGCAACATGTTAACTGTATCAACATACAAGAAATTTAGAGAAAATTTGGAATAAAGAAATATTTATTTTAAATACTTAAACAATCGATGGACTGATAATGGACAATACATTTTTCCAATTTAACACTGTAAAGAAAACAGATGGCATAATTTGAATAGGATCAATTTTGACGTGAACCTCACTCAGGTTTATATGCTCTCATCATTAAAGTCTACTCAACTGATCTTTATCTCAAGATAAATTTACTATTGTAGACATTATAAAATGATTAGACAGTAGTTATTTGATATCCCTTGAAGGGGTACTGGACGTAGGGATATACATGTCAATATTATAAGTAAGCTGTACTTACTGACTTATTGATTTATTTACTTATTCTGAATAAAAGTGATTCATTGATTTATTGACTTATTCTGAAAAAAAGTGATTCATTGATTTATTGACAAATTTGGAATATAATTGATTCATTGATTTATTGACTAATTCTGAAAAAAGTGATTGATTTATTACTTGAGAACAGCAATTGACTGATATATACAACAATACAAATATTTGTTTGTGAGAGATTTGCTGAATTAATGCTTATTGCACAGAGTGCGTTTGGAAACCAACTGAATGGTAAACTAAAGTGATCATTGATGACGGAATAGCTACCTTAAATATATATGACAGCATGTTTGGCTGTAAGCAGAAAGGATTTAAAAAATTGACATTATTTTTTCATGAAATTTTTATCAATAAAATAAAATGGCTGTTATAACTGTCCTTTTAAATGTTATCGTGACGGAGGTATATGCTAAACAACCACAGTCTATAAATGCAACAGTGGGTTGAGAAAAACAAACAGACATGGCTTGTATGCATAAAAGCCACAGTTATGCAAGAACATGGAAAAATGTTAGTTTTACAGCTGGGAACCTTGATGAAAATGAAATCTCAAAAATTAAACAGCGGAAAAAAGTTATGTTATGGTGCCAAATGATGTCAGAGCCAGGTTTACTATTTGCTGGAAAGTGACACTATATAAAGCCGCACTTCTGTCGGAAAACTGTACAATTATAAAGTCCAGGATTGACACTGGATCAAGCCGGCTATACGGGTAATCCTCAAATACACATCTGCGAGACGGAACAGTCACAGGTTGCGGGCAAACGAACGCTGTGGAAAATACCTTCGTCTGATCACCCTGCAAACCAGGACACGTAAAGTTGTGATCGAGAGCTACTGACACCAAGTAGATATTTTTAAATTGGAAAATGATCCGCACTGGAAAACGTCAAACGTGTGGCTGCCAAAAACCTTGATTTATTTACTTATTTTCAACGGGAGTCTGCTCAAATTGACATTGGCTATGTCCAATGTTTGATTATGTGAAGAGGGGCATCAGACTGCGGTCTTGTTAAACATGTTTTCACCACACCTTTGGAGGATGACCTCGTCCTCATTTGATTAGGGTTTTACGCTGTACTTCAGGTTATTTCACTTATACGACGGCTTGCCAGCCCAATCGGTGAAGGAAACCACCATAAACGACACTGGCAACATGCAAGATAGGACAAAACATTTACACAACATTAACAAAACAGGACACCACAACAAAAATCGGCTTCCCGTGTTCGTTAGCTCAGAGAGCACCATCCACAACGAAACTGGAAAACAAGACAAGATATAATAAAATTCGCTTCCTGATGCCTCTTAGCTCAGAGAGCACCAGACACCAGAAAGCCCCCACCAATCACCATGGGACCAATATCCACTAAGTGGACCTTAAAATAGTATGCTTCTTGTTCGCTAAACAACACCTCTATAGTTTGCACCTAAACAGCAGATGATACATGCTAATTAACAAAACAATGGTCATCTGAAAAAAGATCAATTGAACAGATTTTCTAATTTTTCCTTTTCACATCTGTCTAAATTTCTCCTAAAAAAAATATATGCTCTAATATTTAGCATACATTTATATTGGTCCAATTTCTACAAATCCAGACCCAACAGCTGATTTGTTTCCTCTTAATACTGATAGTGTTAAGAAGCCACAAGCAACAACATATACATTGTAAGATGCCTCCAAATAAGATTCTCGTAAATATTTCGAATAGTCAATTTCATTTTATACAGTATTTTACTTTGAAAAATGTTAATGTTAAGATTTGTTTTTGGCTGTTCAATCAGTGTCACATAGGAGAAATAACCCTGAGTAGGTGTTAAGCACCAAGCAACCTGGGTAAAGCTTATACATTTTTGCTGGTCACAGAAAGCCGAATCTGATTGAGGGCACCTGTTGTGATAAACGATTTCTTTGCACTGTGCGATATCATGACACAGCTACCTGACTTAAACCCTGCTGAACGCACGCCGACTAACAGACACAAACTGAATAATACATGAAGAGCCTATATGAACCAGGATATGGTAGGATTAGTAAATATTTTCTTAACACCCTGCTGGATGCCATGTTAGGAGTAAGTGATTAGATTTAAATAGATGGCATACTAACTAACTTATAAAAGTATTACATGTATTCATTTTCAGGATAATGATTTAACACAGAATCCTTTCATTGAAGAAGGTATATAATAAATTTATGTTACATTGATCAGACTTCATTTTTTTTCCAAGCCAAAGATATACTTTAAAAACCGATTATCCCAACCAAATTATCCAGCATTGATTAAAAATTGATATTTCCAACCATATTTAAACTATCATAGGTTTTAGCTAATGATTATGCCTATAACAAACAGGTATGCATTTAAAGAGCGTTAAATGCACCTTATGAAAGTTTGACAGTGTTAAAATAGGTATCTGTCAAAGTTTCAACAAAGGTGTCCATATGCCTGAATTTGGAATCTGGCGCCTGGAGGATGATTCTAAAAATGTGTATATTTTTAACAACTGTTAATTAATTATGCAAAGTCTGGGTGTCCAGAATGTAGTCTCGAGATAAATACTTGTGGCTGGCACCCTACCTTAGACTAATATAAAACATATAAATGACAATAAAGATTATCATTGTAGATACAAAAACAAATTAGTTTAAAACTGATGAAAAAAAATTAGGGAATTAGCCTACAAATGTAGAAAATGTACAAATTATATATTAGTATGCAGAATAAGCTATAAATGCCTATGAAGCTACATGCAATACTATAATTCTTACAACAAGCAGTTTGGAGAGCAGCTTGATATTAAATTCTATTGAAACCATTTTTAGCGTCTGGGTGTACATTTTACAAATGTATATATCTCTTTCAGTGTACGTTATGTGTTTACTAATCCAGTTGAACCCTTTTAAACAATATTTCATTGTTATGAAAACTTAAGTCAGTCCAAAACTAGAAAGCTTGGGTATAATTAAAAATCACTTCCTTATGCACTATTACATGTAGCTAAGCCATTTTCTCCACACTGCTCTGTTTTGACAACATTGGTGTTGCGTTAACATGTTTTGTTTTGGCTTGTTGTTGTCGTAGTTCAATTAAAGAATCAAGGGATCAAATTTGCATTCTGGGAAAAGAAAACCAGCTAATTGCTGGTAAAGATCGGGGGCACACAATTTGCGTAAGACTAAACATTTGTCTCTAGCAACAAGGACAACAAACATTAAGCAAATATTGTAATAAAGCTGTACCAAAATGTTTGAGCAAACTGCCATTTGAAAACAAAATGCAACTTGCGTTTTCCAACCATTAAAAGCAGTAGAATTTGAGTAGGGTTCACATGAGTGTAACAGAAGATAGAGAAGAATTGATTATTGGACAATCGTTTCAAACATTATTGATTGATTGATTGATTGATTTACGCCATACTTACGTTTATTTCATAAATATGTCGGAATGCTAATCAAATGGGTGAAGGAAACCATCCCCAACAAAACTTTGAAAATGAATCCAGTTCATGATGTGTGTAATATTAATGTAAATATGGTATTGTCAATCTGACATTAAGTCTTTGAGTGCTATGGTGAAATCATTTTTGTAGATTGCCAATCTGACATTAAGTCTTTTAGTGCTATGGTGAAATCATTGTTGTAGATTGTCAATCTGACATTAAGTCTTTGAGTGCTATGGTGAAATCATTGTTGTAGATTGTCAATCTGACATTA
>JAVFBZ010164849.1:0-17242 GCA_032466195.1 Katharina tunicata
TCATACCCACAATGAGTCAGGATTATGCCCAGTGTTGTACCCACAATGAATCAGTATTATGCCCAGTGTCATACCGACAATGAGTCAGGATTATGCCCAGTGTCGTACCGACAATGAGTGAGGATTATGCCCAGTGTCATACCCACAATGAGTCAGGATGATGCCCAGTGTCATACCGACAATGAATCAGGATGATGCCCAGTGTCGTACCCACAATCAGTCAGGATTATGCCCAGTGTCATACCCACAATCAGTCAGGATGATTCCGGTGTCATACCCATAATAAGTCAGGATGATGCCAAGTGTCATACCCACAATGAGTCAAGATAATGCCCAGTGTCATACCCACAATGAGTCAGGATGATTCCCGGTGTCATACCCACAATGAGTCAGGATTATATCCAGTGTCGTACCCATAATGAGTCAGGATTATTCCCAGTGTCATACCCACAAAGAGTCAGGATTGCTCAGTGTCGTAACCACAATGAGTCAGGATGATGCCCAGTATCATACCCACAATGAGTCAGGATTATGCCCAGTGTTGTACCCACAATGAATCAGTATTATGCCCAGTGTCATACCGACAATGAGTCAGGATTATGCCCAGTGTCGTACCGACAATGAGTGAGGATTATGCCCAGTGTCATACCCACAATGAGTCAGGATGATGCCCAGTGTCATACCGACAATGAATCAGGATGATGCCCAGTGTCGTACCCACAATCAGTCAGGATTATGCCCAGTGTCATACCCACAATCAGTCAGGATGATTCTGGTGTCATACCCATAATAAGTCAGGATGATGCCCAGTGTCATACCCACAATGAGTCAAGATGATGCCCAGTGTCATACCCACAATGAGTCAGGATGATTCCCGGTGTCATACCCACAATGAGTCAGGATTATGTCCAGTGTCGTACCCATAATGAGTCAGGATTATTCCCAGTGTCATACCCACAATGAGTCAGGGTTATGCCCAGTGTCGTACCCACAATGAGTCAGGATGATGCCCAGTATCATACCCACAATGAGTCAGGATGATTCCCGGTGTCATACCTATAATGAGTCAGGATTATGCTTCACGTTGGCTCCTCAGATAAGAAAGTTAATAAATTGATTGTTAGTGAATTGGATGAACATTTTGATTGATACTTTTGAATCATGGAATCCATCGATAAATAAATAGATGGCACAAAGGTCTTTATAATTTTATGCCATGGAATCGCTGAAAAAATATATAGACGACACTAACCATGGAATCAGCGAATAAATAAAAGCGTGAATAGCCATTCATTAATGAAAGGCTGACAAACAAATAACATTTGCAAATGAGAATGTTATGATCTGACAGTACAGAATCAGGCGTTACCAAAAGACATCTAGCCCCTACAACAATTATGCTGACCCTGTCGGACAACTTGACAGCGAATGCTATGATCTGACAGTGCCGAATAAGGCGTTACCGAAAGCTTGAAATGTAAAACGTAATGTTGTAGTGCTATCCTAATCTATAGACGTCAAAGTTCTCTCTTCGTTATTCTAATTTAATTGTGAGCTTTTTTAAATTTCTTATAAGTGAGTTTATAAATGTGAAATACCCTTTGTTTGACATAATTTATTTCATATCAACACAAATCAAAGTTTTAATTCAATCAAATTTACATGCGTATAGGCCTACACCTCTATAAAAGTATGTTGTTAAACTGTGGCTGTATGGCCACAATATTTCCTAAAGGAACGTTTGCCCTATCTCACTAAGCATGCAAATAGTTTATGCATATTTATATTTGAAAAAATTTTGGTTTTGGGGGAATAATTAATTAATAAATAAAATTTACCAATTTTTGGGATGAACCCGGTTATTTTGATTTAATTTTATTGGTTTTCATATGTTTTAAAGGGGAAAGATGGTAAGCCATGTGGTATCCATAGTAACCAATCCGAAAACTCCGCCCCATTTAAAGCAGCCAATAGAATTAACTCTGCCCAAACAGGTACGTATTTATATTACGTAGATTAATACATCGTTTGATGCTGGGTGAAACTTTGATTTACAGAAACCTAAATTATACGCATGATTTAACTTTTATAAAACCATTCAATTGAACTAACCTATGTCTCCATTGTTTTATTTGTGAACAATTTAAGATTTAATTTATTTTGGGGACAACTTTTATGCCAATTTGGAGATAGCAAATACCTAAATGTATTCTTCTAACATTTTACCTACTTAATGAAGGCACTTTAAGCCAATATTGTGTTTCTAACTTTTTAGGACACAGACGAAAAAGCAACAAAGCGAATCTATCTATGTACATTTTTGGACTTTAACACGTAAGTAGATAAGGCCTTTTACTTCTTCATCTGGAAAATCTTTGTCGATATTAATAAAGGAGACGTTTTACCTATATGAAATAACAACTTGTCGATGATTTCAATCTTCTGGATGCCACTGGAAGGGGCTGAATAATATATACCATAAGCAACAAACGAAACAGATTTGTTTCATGCCATAAATGTTTGTTTTGAGATTTTGGGTAATAATCATGGATAATATATTGAGGGGTCTATTGAAAAAGTCACAAGTTCATCTGTTAAATTCCGTGGACTAGCACTGCTTGTGGTAGAAAATTCATGTTAGTTCTGGAAACGTGTGGTCTCAGCATAACAGTGCTCTCTGTCTTATTTAATCATGATAATGACCTTGAAACTTAAAACAATCATTTTATGCCCATAAAATGAATCTGCACAACATGTATTTATCATGCTTAGTAGTATAATTATTTGCCATTTAGGGATTCAGTTACTGTTTCTTTTTAGCACAGGAATAGATTATTTGACGAAATGTTATTTTTCTGAATTTTTGCAAGCGGTTGGCCTGGACCTCCCTGTTTGTCTGCGAGGAGGGGTATTTATTAGTAATCCGGTCTGTTTCAATTCGGCTTGTTTTTTTTCGCCCATTAAAAAACTAAACCAAGTAGGCCTAAATACCAAAGTCTCGTGAACTTGCTAAAAAATATCAGTCAAAAATAAATAGGGAAATTACTAGAATACAGCAAATATTCTTAAAATATCAAGAAATATTCATCAATTATTTAAGGCGTACTGCTTTGATGTCAACTTAACATCTTCTAGCCCTCAAACCTTTTGAAAAACACATACGACACCTAAAAACAAGACACCACAAGAAATCGACTTCTTGATGGTCCTTCGTGCCGTGAGCACCCGGACACAGGAAGCTCCTGCCAACTACCCTCAAATATTCTAGGAATATTCTTTGAAATGTGAAAGCAGTTTTACAGTGTATACTGCTGCATAGACTTAGATACGTTTAGAGTAGTGTAAACGTCAAAATGCATATCTATTGGTCGAACCTTTTTGCATCCTCCAATGTCGTACTTTTTACCCCAGATCGTCATGGAGCGAGTCTGGATGTCACGTGCAGCATAGCAACTTTTCTCACGTCACGTGTCACTGTAGTCACCTGACTAGTTTTGCCATACTCATGCAAGTTGTGGATATTGACGTAAGTTTCTTATTGTGAGTTTTATTGAAGTTGTGCATTTTCATTAAATCTTCAATTTCACTATTTATCTGTAAAATGCTACTGGTTTCTTTTATCACTTGATATCGTGGTACACTTAGGATTATCTGATATTTTTCGGATTTTAAAAGGGTTGAACCCTAAAATTTATCTTCAAACGCTTCGTTTACATTTTGAAACATTAGAAAAATAGCTATGCCTTCATGTGAACTCAATTCAATTTTTAATGGATTCGCCAATATTTGCACATACAGTATGCCGACTAAAAAGTGTTCCTGAATATGTTTATCGAGGAATAATGTTATAAGGTATTCTATATGAAATAGGCCTACTAGACATTCTATCTGATACAACGGCTCCTCTTTTAAAATAAAGCCTAAAAAATTAACAAATGTATTGCATTATCTTAATTCCTTCAGTTCAGATATCGTTTTTCTTTTAGATCCCAGCTGAAGACCACCGTGTCCTGGAAACCTTGACGACAATTGGAAGCTCCGTGTCACTGTTGTCCATTACCATCACACTGGCTGTTATAATATGGCTCAGGTATGTTATATAGAATTATAGCTAGTCATATAAGCTCGTCCCTAAACAGTAGTTGAACGTGCCGTATTATTAATCCTCTCTGTCTCTCTTCCTTATAGATCTTTGGAGTTGTAACTTCTGTCTTCTTTGTTAGACTATTCAGTGAGAACCACACACGTCTATGATAATCAAACATAGGCTTATCATGAATGGCTTAATTGATATCTTAAATGATCAACTTATATTTTCCCATAGTGTTTCCCGTATTGGTAGGATAAAGCTGTCATAGACAAGAGTTCAGATATTTTCTGGTTGAGACCCTTGCGGGATTTGAACCCAAGACCCGCTATCTCACATAAAACGGAAATACTGTTCATGATCACATTCTTTACGGCACATTTAGAAATATTTCTAAACTGTTTTGGATTTACATTGTCATTTCTGAAACTCATCCATTTACATAATGAGTAAAATCAATACATAGATTTGAACTTTTTAACTGTAATTATCTCACGTTACCAGACCAGGGCCGGTATTCATAAAGCCCCTTAAGTGTTTCTTGAAGCTAAGAAATAGTTAGCCAGATTTCAACCTTTTACTTGTGTGTGAAATACCTTCTATTTTAAAAGTTTCACTTATAATCCTGCATCCTTCGTCTCACAACGTTAAGAAAGTTTTAATCATTTCAAAACGAGGTTTGAAATTTTAACTTGTTATTATTTTAATCTTACCTTTAAGTAATACTTAAGTAGCTTTTTATGAATACGGGATCCGAAACTGTGCATATGCCAGGTTGTACTCTTAAATGCAGGTTCCAAACAAATAAATAACAGATGAATTCATCGAAAAATTATTTTCACCTGTAGAATGATGTTTAACATAGTTATCATTGGATTCCAATCGTGTCCTTCTATTGTTTCCCATATGTCGCCGTAATTCAGTTTAGATATTAAAATTCATTCTGGAAACTGGGTAATTGATAACCCTGTAAAGCCTAAACCTATAGTTATTATCAATTTTGCTTTCCTTGCAGACAATTTACAGACCGCCTTCTCATCCTGATTAATCTGATGTTAGCCCTGGGGCTGGCTCAGGCCATGTTCTTAGCTGGGGTCCAGGCTACTTATGATACGGTATGTTCACATCAATGGAATGTTTGACAGGATTTTTTTACGTTAAGACGTAAGCCGCGGTTACAAGGGCATCGGAAGGGTGAATTTAACTGAGCCGGCTCTGGTCCGCACCAGAGCTGGCTTTTTTAAGTTTGCCAATTAATGACGGTTTGCGGTTACAGGGCACTTTTGACAGTCCTGCAAGCAAGCATCGAAGGAATCTTGGCAAACGGCCAGATAGCTTGAGCGAGCGGCGAAACAATGGAGAAATGTCACGGCATTCCAAGATCGCAACCTGTAGATGAACTAAACTGATGTGGATTATTGTTTACCCATCGAATTTGGTGGGTCAAAAAAAGCAGACTATAGCCGCGGTTACACGGACTTCGAAAAGGTGAACTTAACTGAGCCGGCTCTGATCTGCACCAGAGCTGGCTTGAGAGAGTGGCTACACAATGGAAAAACGTCACGGCATTAAAAAAAACGCCCCTATCTATAAGTGAAATAAACTGATGCGGATAATTGACTCATTAAATTTGGTGGGTCAAAAAGAGAAACAAGTGAAGTCACTCCAATGCCAAGTATAAAATCATGAATATTAGCGTGAAATATTCTACCCTTAGCCAAAGGTCTGCTTAGACGAAGAGTAATAAGGCCAGCTAGTTGGCTGGCTTTGCGGAAGGGTTGGTAAATGTTGCGATTATCAGAATACTATCTTTCAATTCTACAATTAACTTCAGTATGATAAATTTGGAACGCTAGCTTGACAGAAACTATATTGGTGTTGGTCTGAATTATTTTAAACGGTTACTATGGAGATAAATTAGGCGTAATCGAAGGTTCGAAAGAAGATATAAAAGCTGCATTTAACAGCAATACACTAACAAAATTAGTTGGAAGTTAACCTTTTGAATCCGGTTAGGGTTGCCTTGAATGGAACATTACCGTTAAAATATGAATTAAAATATGTTCATATTTTTTAGCATATTTTAACGGAAATGTTCCATTCAAGGCAGATTTCACCGGATTCAATAGGTTAACTTCCAACTAAGAAATATAGTTACATTAACGTACAACCTAATCTGTTAATTCCATGAAGCCAAAGATTCCGTTAATTTAACGGACAATTCTCTTGATTACCCAGGTAGGGAAGTTTTCCGTTCACTTAAACGGATTATTTAACGTATGGTCCACATCGACTCTTTTAATCAATAAGTCGAATAATTGTTTTCACAGGCCTTTAGGTACACATGTAAATTTTAGAATTCGCTTATTTTGTCGCAGTTTTCTCGACAAAAGAAGTGACAAAATTTAACAGATTCTCAGATTTCGGATTCTCGAAAAATTAAACATGTTCCACATCGACTACTCTGATCAATAAGTCGAATAATTATTTGCCCAGGCCTTTAAGTACACATTTAAATTTTAGAATTCACTTATTTTGTCTCAGTTTTTTCGGTAAAATTAAACATATTCTGCAACGGGTTCTCGAAAAATTTAACTTTTTCAAAGCTCCCAATGGTGCCTAGACTTATATATTATAATATAAATTGTATCGTGTGTAACTGGCATCTAGAAGCTGGGTACATAACAAAAACATGACAAAGATGGATTTACAATTTCTGGGTATATTTATAAGCGACTTTTCGGCCTAGATGCTAAGATTGTTTGAAAACTGTCTAAGCATCTAAGCTGAAACATAATTTATTAATTTACCCAGAAGTTGTAAATTCATCTTTGTCATGTTTTTGTTACAAGTTGTATGTATTTGTGTTTTTCAGACATTATGTAAGATTGTAGCTGTTTTGTTACACTACCTCTACCTGGCGGTGTTCTCTTTGATGTTAGCTGAAGGTATTCAGCTCTATCAGAAACTGTACCATGCCATGTCTGACGGTATGAGGATTCGATACCTCTTGATTTCTGCCTGGGGTAAGTGTTGCAAAACTACACATACGACCAGCTTCATGGGTTTTTGTTGTTATTGCATTTCTTTTACTTGACTGGTCGCACGTACATCTGTACTTACGATTATTTCACTCATATGACGTTGTGCCAGCCCAATGAGTAACAAACCACCAATAATAAACAATAACAATTGCACGACACCGAAAATGCTACAATTAGAAGTGAAAAGTTGAGAGTACAAGGCACCAAAAAGTTACTTGTGTCCTTTTCCCCTTTGCTCGGGAATTCCCCTAGTCCATCAGTCTTTTTTGTTTTTACATTTTGAATATTAAAACCTTTGGCTGTTTTAAAGCAAAATACAACGCAAGCAGTAAGGTGCAAATTGACGTTTGTCAAGCTACGTATATTCGATTTACTTTGCATTTAGGTTGTCCAGGGATCATTGTAGCTGTTACACTTGGACTTAGGGTTGAGGACTACGGTACCAGCAAAAGGTAAAGTCATTAATAGATACCAGTGCTTAGCTTTGTGATACGCTTGTTGATTTATTTATTCTGTCTTTGAAAAATCGACAGTTTACCTTTTGTTGGTCATTATTACTAAGGCGACACAAATGTCTTCGAAAAGATGCACTTAAGTTCAGTTTGGGCTAAATTCGTTTCAAGGAATTGCTGGTGCAAGACATTGTGCCATACAACAGTACAGCTGCCAATCTGTCTTTAGTGGTACACAGGGCATAATGTTTTCGTAGAGATTAACTTACTATAATTATCGTATAATTGTACTTTTTTTACTCAGAGTTTGTGTTCATCTGGATGTTGTATTTCTTTCAGTTGTTGGTTGTCCTTGAACCATGGGACCATTTGGGCGTTTGTGGGACCAGCCTTGTTCGTGATTCTGGTAATATTATTTCTGCGTAATTTAGAGCTTTTTTTATATAAATTATGAAGTTGTGCAACATGTTGGTGATTGATTGGTTGGTTGATTTCTAACGTGCTAAATGTATTTTACTTATATGACGTCGGTGTATTAATCGACAGAAGGCCGCAACTCGCCATAACAAAACAATGTGAAACCACTTAAGCTCTGTTGGAAAGATAATGTTAGTCCATTGCTAAGAATGACGTACACCATGGGTGTTATCTTACAACATACAGGCGCCCGTGTCCCTTTTGACAATTCATCTACCAGCTTTGGATTTTGAAAGCTGCATAGATGGAAAGCTTGACGGGAATTTTACTTCTAACTTCCGAAACAAACTTTGGAAAGCTGGAAGAAGAAAAGCTCTACAGCCTTTCCAGCTTTCTGGCTTTTCAGCCCATAATTCAAGCTAAGAACCTTATCATCGCGTCCAGAAGCTCATCTCTTATCTGAAGTATTTGGACATGTGACTAACTAAAGGCGCTTCCAACTTATAGCTTTAAACATTTCCCCCATTTTACGACCATTTTGAATCTGGTTTACAGCATGCAAACAGTTGGCTACAGAAGACCACATAAGTTTTATATTACCTAATCTAATGGAACAAAATAAAATAAATAATTTCTGATATATTTGTGTTAGTGTAATATATGGAAGCTCATTGACTTTAATTGGATCTCGACAACTCGAGATTTTAATTAGAATCGCGAGATTCCAGTTAAAATCTCGAGTTGTCGAGTTGTTAGTTTCAGTTTCTTATCCTTGTGAGATCTACATAAAAAAACGTAGTTTTCATGACTGTCACTCACACGTGCGTGTCGTGTGAATCTTAACCTAGCGAGGGTTCTTTATTTTGAGAGTTGTTAGTTTCGCTTTCACAATACGCTCCTCGCGCCAAACATCAAAGAGGTGTTAGTTTCTTAAGCGTGGCATAATGTTCCGATTTCACCGTTTGCACCTGCTATAAAAGATCAAAAATCCCCGCAGGGACAAATCGTATTTGTTTTAAAAATTTCATTATGTCTGTCTAAAATTATGTATGTTCTTAAATTTGGCGTTTGCGTCAACTGATTGATATATTTATTGTTGAATTGTAATGTGCGCTCTAAAATTATGCTTTTGCAGTCTAAATATCTATTGCCAATATTTTTATATTTGTTCATGAAGCGTTTTAAATTATGTGTTACCAAATTGAATTCTTTAAAAATAATAATGCAACCAAAGAATTTGTATGTTTGTGTGGTGATTGTAACTCAAAATCAGAAGGTGTATTATATATTCATTTATAGGCCAAGAAGAGACACTTATATTACATATTTCAATAGATGAAATATCATGCATTTTTGCAATAAATATATTTGAGCTCGTGTAGTAAATAAATAAAATATATCTTGCAAAGGAATCAAAGTCGATATCCCTGTGCCAGTGTGATTATTCTTTATAAAAATATATCTTTCTCTACATTTATCCCCAAAAAATATATATTAAACATTCAATTTTAATAGCAACTATGGAACACTTCGCCTGCCCAACAATTGTTGAAATTATCCTTGTCAAGGCTGTTTTTACACATTTTTCTACGGAACCCGCATGTGATTGACAGAAAATGAAATAGACATACTTATGTACATTTCAAATGAATGAGAAATTAACAACTCGATATTCTAGCTTAAATATCGAGTTGTCGACGTCGACAACTCGAGATCCAAATAAAATCTCGAGTTGCCGAGTGGTCGACATCAACAACTCGATGGCCGCAATGAGCTTCCATAGTAATATGATATTTAACAAGAATTGACCGATAAATTATATTTATTTTGTGTATTTTTCTTGACAATAGTCTGAGTATCTTCTTTTAGACGCTGTAAGAAGTCAAGAAACTTGAAATAACATAAGATTTTTTTTATGACCAATTCGGGCGCAACATTTCGGTCTTTTTTGCTAAGACCGTTTTCAACTGAGTTGAGATTTGTAATCATTGCGTGAAAACGCTGTACCAGATCAAAACGTTGTGGGTTCTTTACTCTCGCTTAAATATCTAAAGCAACCAACGCCGGTATGTAAAGATAATTTTGCACAAATGTTTAATTATGTTTTCAGGTCAATGTGATAGTGCTTTGTTTAGTTCTCAAAGTGTATCTTTCTGTGAGGATTAATGCCAAGAAGTCACAGTTTGCTAAAATAAGGTAATGTTTAATGCCTATTTATACATTTTATACAGTCATATTCTGTTCTGTAATATAATATGTTTTAATATATCACGTGACCATTCAATAGAAATTGGATTATACGGAATGTCATATTTGATTGAGAATTATAAATAGAATACGCATTGGATTCGACGTCATAAAATGACGTTTACTTACCTCACTATTCTCCACTACCTGTATGTATAATACCACTATAGACCTAATCTGAATTTAAATTATGCATAGGAATATTTTGTACAGAAAGCACAACAATTAGCTGTAAAATTGCTATTCTGCATGTTATCGGATCCACACTTTTGTGTAATGTCCAAATGTAATGACATGCAACAACCATTGTCTTAGGTTAACTTGTTTTAAGGGTATTTTAGAAGTTGGGGGTCCTAGGAATTTCACCACAACATCATTATAGCTGAACAACGTCTACATGTATTTGGTCACAACATTTCGGTGTGGATTTTGTACACTGTTAGCAAGTCAATAATTAACACCTGTAGCTCTGCTAATGGACTCGTTAAAAGACTTGCCCTAAATGAAAGCTTGACGTGATGTTTGTTTGTTTGATTGGTGTTTAACGTCGTACTCAAGAGTATTTCACCTATATGACGACTTACTTACCTCAATAATCTTAATAATTTGCGATGCCGGTGTATGGTGGAAAACCGGGAAGAAACCTAAATGAAAGCTTGCCCTTAGAGAAATTCCAGACAAACCTCAGCTGTGACACATTGGCTTGATAACGGTCTACGAATCCACTCCGAAACGTTGTCACCAAATAGCTGCAGAAGTTGTCAATCTATAATAATGTTGTTGTTTAATCCTATTATCTCAGATTTGTTTGCTGCTTGTCTATTGAATATAAATATAATGCAAAATGTATGCAAGGCCAATGGAATGAAGATGATGAATACTAAACACAGGTAACCCTGTTCATGACTTGTCAAATGAATTGGAAATAGGCTAAACTCTTGCAATAAAAAAAATATCAGCGACTGCGGTTTCTTTCGATAAAATTGTTGGAAAGGAATCCGACAGATTCAACTCCGAGCAGAACGATTTAATCCACCATGTGATGCTCTCGTAACTGCGTCTCTATGCTTATCGGGATCATGTTGATGCCATAATTCAAGTATTTAGTCTTAAAATATCTGATTACAAAGGACCGTTGTAACCTGCCTGACTCACGTGAACCAATTGAAGCGAGACATAATTCGCACGCTTGTTATTTAAACTACATTTAAGCGACAATTTTGAGGTATTGCAATGCCATTAGAACTACGGTCAATGTGGACTTGGTATCCATCTTTAAGGAAGATTTCAATAAGTGTCCTCCTCTTTGATAGGTCGAGCCTCAAAACAGCTCTAGTATTGCTTCCTCTGATTGGCTTACCCTGGGTGTTCGGTGTCTTGGCCATGAGTACCAGTACCATTGTCTTTCAATATTTCTTTGCCATCTTGAATTCCTTGCAGGTAAGTTAAATATATGCGAAGAATTTGGCTAATGGTTAACAAATAATATGGTCACTAATAATATGGTTAAAATTTAAATTTGGTTTCCTTTTTAATGTACGATGCTTTGAGGAAAACACAATAAGGAACTAATCGAGAAAAACCCACAGATCGGACACAGCACCATGTAGGCAACTAACAAACTCACGCACTATAGTGTTAATATTAACAATTAATATTAGAATCCAGTCACACCGTAAATTCGATCGACAGAAAATAAATAGTTAAAACGATGCTGTTGTAAACATGTTAATAAAAGAGACAATAATCAGTCATCTAGCTTGGTTGGCAGAAATAGTTGAAATGACGTCAAGTTAAAACGGAAATATACAAGTACGCCTAATATTTTGTCATCATCGCTCAACATGTTTTCTGTTATTAAAGTACTTTGCAAAGTTCTCATCGGGACTATATGTTTTCACAGGGGTTCTTTATTTTCTTGTTCCACGTTGTCTTAAATGCTGATCTGAAGGACAGCTTCAAGAGGAAAGCCGAAAAAATGTCCTCATCCACGTCTAGCAAGATGAACTTCTCAGTAAGTGATAATAACGTTAGTAAGAGGGTCCCTATTAAGGTCACTTCACTTATATTAGCTACAGTACTGGGCCATGCTAAACCATTGCAGTTACCGCATCTACAGTTATATATAATGGTGGAAAATAATAGCGGTTATATTGAAAAGCGTGTTTTAGTTCTGGTGTCGCCTGTATTAATTGCTGTTGCTTTTTAAAGTCACATAAGCACTCAAAATTAGGGTTCTACTACAAATTATGATTGCCTTGATTTTAACCAACTTTGAAGTTTGTGCATAAACGAAAACAATTGCTTTGAAATGAAAATTATTAAGTTGGTTCAATGCTAGTAATAGCCAGGAGAAATCATGTAATAATTCGAATTCAGCGTAAGGAAGGCCGGCCATTTTTCCTCGTATGCCTCAAGTAAAGCTTTTGATCTCGCCAGGTTCATGACCGTATATGGAATGAGTTCAGATTTTGAATAGTGGATGGGGGCGGGGCTAATTAACGTTTGATTTGGGTGTAGTGTCGGTCCATCCACAGGAATTTGTATCAATTAGAGTAATTAACAGCTGATTAACCGTTGATTACAACCTTCGTTGTAGCTGTTCTTTAACTATAATAAAGGGAAGGAAGGAAACATACTTCCCAAGAAGCAACCGATAATCCGGAAATAAAACCTTTGTTTGGACTTTGGTTGGACGATATTACATTCCCTACCTGTTTAATGTCTCCTCCTTACGTAGCAGCAATAATATTTCCAATATTCCCAGTAGTTCTGCCACAATCGGTGGAAAAACGAAGAACAGGAGTTTTGGCAGATTTTTTTACAACAGCCATTTTGCATAGGTATGACAGATATCCCAGAAGCCACTGCGCTTGTCCTAGTTTCCCAAATATGGAACTTGTCTTTTACATCAGACTTCCATATTTGGGAAACTAGGTCAAGTGCAGTGGCTTCTAGGATATCTGCCATAGCTATTCAAAATGGCCGTGGTAAAAAAAATCTGCCAAACCTCCTGTTCTTCGTTTTTCCACCGATTGTGACAGAACTGCTGGGAATATTGGAAATATTATTGCTGCTACGTAAGGAGACGTTAAACAGGTAGGGAATGTGATATCGTCCAACCAAAGTGCAAACAAAGGCTTAATTTCTGGATTATCGGCTGCTTTTTGGGAAATAAGTTTCCTTCCTTCCCGTTATTATATTTAAAGAACAACTACAACGTACTTTGTTACCAACAGTTAATCAGCTGTTAATTACTCTTACTGATACAAATTCCTGCGGATTGTCCTGTACCTATTTTCATTGGAGCTATTTGAATATACATGTACATGTAAATGCCATGTTGTTTCAGCATTATCGGCTTTCTTGGTAACATTGGTTTTAGACTCGAAGAGTAACATTTTGAGGGTCAATCAAATAACTGCATGCCTTCATAATAGTTGTCTTTTGTCTTTTCAGAAACAGAACATTGTGACACCACTGCCTGACGAGACGGCCGATTAACTAGTTAAAGATAATCATTTCCGACACGATTCTTTACATGGTATTTGAAAGTGGGGGAAATCTTGGCGCGAGGGTGGACGACTTCTTATTTTATGAGATCCATTTTATCCTCCAGACATTGTGATAAATCCCAACCCCTTTTAATCTAGTCCAGTTTGAATACGTTACACCCATTTGCATCTGGACTGTCCATGGTAAAATAATAATAAAGTTATTGTTTAAAGAGCAGCGAAATGAACATGTAGTGTTTACCACCAGGCTAAGATCTGAATATGATACCGTGAGAACTGTTGTCGAAACTAGCTATAAACACAAAATCTGGTGAAATTTCCAAATCCCAGGTTCGAAAGTCGACCCAGATTCGACTCCCCACATGTGTGAGGCGCTCAAACAGAATGTGTGTTCCACCAGTCCTTCTTTCTGAATGTTTTTTTCAAGAGAAGGTTTGAATTTCCATATTGTCCGCCATAATCTGTACGAGCTGGCCCTCTGACCAAAGGAAGAATTTTTCGAGCATAAATAAGTTCATGTTGTAACATTATTATGGTAATATTGAGGTTGAGAAAATGTCCTGGAAATAATTTCAAGTTTCTTTTTTAACATAAAATATATTTGTAAAGAAGATGAAATAAACAGTTACTATAAATAAACAAAGTTTAAGGTATACATAAAACTAAGGATTCATAAAACCCTTAAACATTGGCTGTTTGGCACATCTGAGTCATATACATTTGTTGTCTAAACTTGACTTTAATATAAACTTAATCAAATAAAAGCACTTTTTTAAAAATCATTGTCTATGTGAATTCCCACCAACATGCAAAGCAACAATACAATTTATTGAAGAAACATCTACAAGAAAATTAAGCAATTAAAGAATTTCAAAATCTATGTTCATTAAATAATGGAGTAGGCCTATGAATCAGGACTAAAAAAACTCTTCTGAAAATTAGACCGACTGACTGATGGCAGTTTTATGCCATACTTTAGTATATTTCACATGTAAAACGGTGCCAGCCCAATGGGTGAGAAAGCGCCACTCAACAACACTAGTAATTGACAAGGACGACGCCATGGGAAAAGGAGGGACTCAAAACTGGGCGCCACAAAAATTTCTCGGATAGCACTAGGGCAGAGAAAGCCCCTGCCAGCAGCCCTCCTTCAAATCTGATGCATACTCCAAGAATCAAAGGAAAGACAGTTAAAGCACAGAAATAAAATCTATATAAATAATTATTTTAACATTATAAAATTAATATTTAAACAATTAAAAAATACTGAGAATTTATTTTCCAGATTCATATTAAAAAAAAGTGTCTCGTAATATACAACTTGTTTTAGAGGCATTTTGTAGTAATGCAACAAACACAATTGTTCAAATTCGGTGTCAATATTTAAAGAGATATTGTTATTAGCACAGCTTTGTATATTAGCAAACAATGTTTTCATAAGAAAACTAAAGTACCACTTAACAAAATGGAATTTGAATAGAAATCCTGAAAACAAGTCATTAAATATTTGCCTTAACAAAAGGAAAGTTGTAATTGTCTTTTGCTTTCATGCAACAGATACATTGTATCTTTCCATTATTATAACAGAAGTCCTAATAAATGTGTAAGTCTTTCATGAAGACAAAACCTCAATGCTTATTTTCAGGATAAGGGTAAAACCAAACCTTTTTCTACTCCAAAAATTAACGTCATCTTACATGAAGATCCTAGGCATAAATCTTTGGAAAAAAATTTCAACTGTTACCACAGACAACAGGTTTAACCACAATTTTGTTTGTTTACTCGGCCTGTTAGCTCGTTTTATAAGCATTCAGAAATTTCATTCTGATTCAAGAGCTCGAATTTTAATAATCTATAAATTATTGTACATTAGTAATGGTAGGTAGAAATTGCCACTTCTTTTGGTAATAATTCTAACAAAACAAAACTTTGATGGATTTTCAACTTCTACATGTTGGTATATTGATAAGCCATGTTTCAGTCTAGCTGCTTAGACCGTTTTCAGACAATGTTTTCAGATCTCAACTGAAAGTACTTTGTTGTTTCAGCGGCATTTAGAAGCTGAGAAAGTAACAAAACATAACTTTGATGGATTTTCAATTTCTAGATAAGTCTATCAAAGTTATGTTTTCTACGTTCCCAGCTTCTTAATGCTGCTTAACAACTTCAACAACGTAATGATTCTACTCATAGATTGTCAATTCCTCCTTGTTTACCAATCTTCTTTCACACTACCTCATTTAGCTTGGCAACTGATTTAACAATGCCACTATTTGGGCATATTTGTGCCATTTTCAAAATAAAAAGCATCCATAATGCATAATACAGCTTGTTTTCTTGTCAAATTATGTTCACATATGCCGTCCCCATCAGCCCATGTTTGACCAAAATAGAAGAAATATCGCTTCTGTTATCGTCCAACTTTTCCTAATCGTGTATCTGTTTTGGGGTTAGCAGTCAAGGCCTGTACAGCGACGATTGCCGCATTGATATCTGTCTGTAGATCTCGTAGATCTTTGATATGTAACAACCGTACAATCTTGGCAGTGTCTTTAATGATGTAATCTAAGTAAAGAAACCACAAAAAAAAACCAATGCAACAAATGGCAAAAAATCTTGATCAATTGATTAGAAATGAAAATTATCTGCCTGTTAATTATGGAAGCATTTGATCTAGCGTAGTTTTGGAATTTTTTGGCTAATTTCTCATGGAAAAAAATCATCATGCACAGCAACAAAAAACAGATGAAATTGATAAATTTGTTCATTTACTTCAGTGGTGTTTAATGTCCTACTCAAGGGTATTTCACTTATATGATGACTTTGCATTGCCAAAGTATTGTGGGAAACTGACAGAAATCTTTTAAAAAACACCCTGCATTTTTCACAGACATAGGGGGATACTAAACTGTACTGACGGGGTACTAAACTGTACTGACGGGGTACTAAACTGTACTGACAGGGGATACTAAACTGTACTGACAGGGGGTACTAAACTGTACCGTCATGATCAGATAAGGAAGATAGGTGAGTCCTTACGCCAACCTTTTTTTGTCGTTGAAAGAGGATTTTGAAAACAACATCACCACCATCTGAGCAAATACGTCATGACACAACATCTTTTAGATTTCATTCATTTATTTGATTGCTGTTTGACACTGTGCATGTACTCAAGCTATTTGGCTTACAACTTTGCATCGACAGTATTGGGGTGGAAAACGAGCGGAAACCTTGTTAAAAACAATAATCCATTTCTGAAGGCAAACACTTTTTTTATTATTTGACTGTAGGTTTAGATCATATTCAAGGGTATTTCACTTTTTAAAATTTACATTTGGTTAATAGATTGGTGTTTAACACTGCACTTAAGGATATTCCACCAAATGACAGGGGTGTATTATGTGAAAAAGAAGCAACGCTTGCACAACCTAAAAATAACTGTGTTGGAAAGATAATGTTTCTCCAGTGCTGAGTAATAAC
>JAVFBZ010164860.1:0-17241 GCA_032466195.1 Katharina tunicata
ATGTGGTTGATTCTGACACCCGCTGTATCATTGGTAAGTAGGTTTAGGATTCCTACAAAGATCATAAACGTAAGAACAGGCAGGTCACAAAAGATCATTCATAATTTGTTCCGTATATAAACGCTATATAAAGCCGGCTAGTGTTAAGAGCAAAAGCAATTTCTTCGACCATATGTCTTACGTCTCAAATGCAAAGCACAACCAACACACCTATTCTGATGCCTATTCAATTAAATAACAATAACAAAAAACTCAACAAGTTTTTCTACTTTTATTTACAATTATTGCATTTTATGAAGAGAACATTGGGAATTAAACTGTCCATAACATTATCGTGGGTGGATGGGTAAGAGCCTCCCTTTGCTCTGGTGCTCTGGGACACAGGAGACCAATGTGTTGTGGTGTCCTGTTTTGTATATGTTCGGTATATGTTTTGTTGTGTGTTCTGTGTTGCCAGCGTCGTTTACGGTGGTTTCGTTCACCGATTGGACTGGCGCGCCGTAATATAAGTGAAATGTCCTTAAGTACGGCATAATACCCCAATCGATCAAAATCCAAAGTTACAGTCACGTAAACGTTAGTATCAATTCAATCAACTGGACTTATATAAAAAATATATATTTTTCAGGTACCTATCTCGTTAGTATGTCTGTCTGCGTTGCGTCCAGATAGCATTGCGTCGCTTACTCGATGGATTCATTTTCAAGTTTGTAAATTTGACTTCAGCTATTTCAACCATATGGCTCATCTTATAATAGAGCACCGGTTAAACGCTGGCGTATAATGGAACTTTAAAAAAGCCTAAAATGGGATAACAAATGAAATATTTATTTATTTTCACAGACTATGTTTATTGTGGACATTGTTCTCTACCCGGAAATGACGTACAAGCGGAAGTCTGAAGTTTATCACTTCCCAGCCTATGCACGTGGTCTGGGTTGGGTGTTGTCTGGTGTACCTCTACTCTGTATTCCAGCCTTGATGATCTGGCGTATAACCAAAGTTCCTGGAAAGTTTCTGGCGGTAAGTTGATTATTTTTTTCAAAACTGGACTTAAATTACGTCAAACAGTCGTCTGCTCAACGACCCTTAAAACTGTTCGTCTGCATGTCGAGGGAAATGAAAGGGTACCGGATGTCTTTGTTAGGTAACCACAAACAATTGCAGAGACCACGCCATAAAATTGAAATGGACACTTAAAATAGTTTTTGTTTGATCATTTTGTGACGCAGTATAGAAGGACGTTATTGGATGTCACATGCCTGAAGGTGCATGTCTTCATTTTAAAAAAAAGTTTCGTCGTCTCCGTTAATTGGAAAATGACTTTCAGCTGCTGGCGCTCATGCCCTGTTCATATTATTTGCTGGTACGAACCCGGGCGACCAATACTTCATACTTAAAAAAGTATGCCTGATTCATTGTCCGTTAGCGTCAGCGGTAGAAAGTAAAAATAGTTAGCCTGATATGGTGTCGGTTGGCAGGTTGTCAGGCTGGATGTCTTTGGTGTATACTCTGTATGGGGTCTATAAGTCGATACTTGGTCCAAGATGACTCAGTCCTCAAAAGGGGGAAATAAGCACTAGGCTAAAGAAATAACTAACAAAACAAACCAATAAAGATCGTACTGTATTTTCGTTTTTTGGGGATAACACTTTCTGATACTGAACAGATTCTATTTCAGAAATTGTTGCAGACTGAGACCCTTGCGGTAATCGAACTCACGACCCTCGGAGTCCGGCACCGAGTCGCCAGCAGTAAATGCCGGTCACCTAAACCATCCAGCCATCCGTACTTCCTACCAATAACTTACAAATCGATTCAGCCTCATTTATCTGACATTTTCTTTTCAGTGTAAGATACACGCATTTCAGTAAGCCAAGAAATAACATTTTGTAACATTTTGTCTTTACTTCTTTCAGAGGATCAGGTTTCTGATGAAGCCAATGTTTAACGAAACGCAGAATAGGCGTGACAAAGGCCAGGTGACTGACGATAAAGAATCACCAGAGCAAATACCTATGTATACTTAGATCGACAATAGCCCAAGCATCGAACTGAAAGAGATATGTAAGGGTTTACAATCAGTATTGGTACTTAGTAGTACATTGAAGAGTAAGAGTGGTGCCTTTGGATTGCATACAGGAGACGTATATAACCAATACAAAAATATCAAATCATTCTCCCAACCGTCGAGTCTTTGTCTCTAAGTTATTGACTGGCCATGTTGTTGTTCACCGAGAAAGAGTTATCCCTCTTTGCTGTTTGTAGCGAGTAAGTTTATATGTGATTAGATGGTACTGCTTCACGATTTTATCCACTTTGTCTAACTTTTGCTAGTATTTTTCTCAATCTGGTGAAAGGTACGCGAATATTAAAGAATGGTATACAGCCGTATATTAACCGCGTTGAAATTTTAACATAACGCCTATTTTGATATCGTTAACTCCCCTAGCTGTCTATGAACGAAAATTAATTACAACTGTGCCATCTATCTTTTAGCTGTTGACATTTTCTTCGCTGGAAGTCTTTATTTAAACAAGTAGTTTAAAATCATTGTATGTGAGATAGAAACAATTCCGTGTTTTGTATTTTTACTATAAGGAAGCTTAAATCTGCATTATCAAAGGACTTCATTTTGCACACTCCCATATCACTTACATCTGTTTTCATGGAAAAATAAACAATGACCTATTTTGTATTTTCGAAAAGGCAGCCGAAATTTTGAACTGCCGAAGGGGATCGTTACGTCAAATTGTTTGCTGTTTCTGTTGTTTTTACTTGTGTCAATATTGAATTTCTTATCTATACTTGCGCCAGGATAAGCACATACGCCTCACTGTATTATATGTAAGTGCCATATTAGTGCACCCCGAATTAAACTTAAGTTCAAACGACTTTACAAGGTATTTAAGTATCGAGAAGCTCTGAGTTTCACGTGAAAAGTTATTGTCTATTTTAAGGGGATAACAGTATCACGGAAATGGGGTCTTATTGTATCAGTAGGAGTATACGTATATTTTTTCCACTGTCGTATTGAGTTCTATAACTTTGAATCTGGCTAAACGTATCATTTTTTTAAACATTCGCTTAAAAAAAATTAAAACAACTTGGAAATATCTTTGTTTTATTTGTTGTTGAAGCTTTGGGTATAATGGTTAGTTTGTGGAGTTTAATCGGACCGATGTTGGGATGCGACATTTTTTGTCTACATACAAGCTAGAGCTTTCGTTCATTTTGTAGAATTAGTCCGTTCTGGATATAGCTTTTGTCGTTTATTTATCGCTCTCTCGCTAAGGGCAATATTTTTCCCGATTATATCATGTTATCATCCGTAGCACTGGAGGAACATTATCTTTACAACAGCAATAACTTATTTTTATAGGGACTTCACATTTTTATTACTCCTCAGCCTTTGGCTAATTATTACTCCTCATCCTTTGGCTAAGGAGTATTGCTATCGTCGTCCTCTGTGACGAGGCTGGATGTGTCACTTTGCCGTTTCGTTTCTAGGCCATATCTCTGTAACTAACGCAGGAGATTTGATGAAACGTGCATGCTGTAACCACTGTATACTGAAGTTGTACCCCTGTAAGTTTGGTGTTTGGGGAAAATTTAGTTTTATTTAAAAAAAATAAAGTTGTCTCTTGATACCATATATGGCTGATGTATTCCGAAGACTATCTGAATATTCAGCAGCAGAAATGCTTTATTTCATTGAATAAGTATACGTTTGGGGGTGTGACTATTCGGACCAGGGTCTGGCCTCTTGATTGGTCAACAGCTCAGCTAATTACGCCCAGGGGCTTAACAGGTTGTATCGAGATGCATAGGATTGGTCAAAAGCTACAGGGAATACGAGAAAGGCCATTTACGCCAGTAAACCCTGATAGTGGAAGATTTGGTCACTCCCTACTCTTCCTTGTTTGCAAAGGATGATGGGGATTTAGGTCGGAAACATGCAAATGCCGATGCCAAAAGTCGCATACCATGCAAGCAAGGTGGTTGCGGGTCAAATGGCAGTGCGCAGGAATCTGTCCGTGTCATTGAGATGGTCCAATCTACAGAAGGATTTGCTAAGGCTCAAGGCGAAGACCCTAAGTTAAGACTAGTGATTGAATGGGTGAAGCAGGGGCGTGAACACGGTTGGGAGGGTATAAGCCAGTACGGATTTGTCACTGAAAGCCTCTGGGGTGCTATCTAACTGTTGGAAATGTGCGACTCTTTACTCATCCGGCGATGGGTTGACAGAGATGGCAGGACTACACGAAGGCTGCTATTGGTTTCTCGTTCCCTCCGACACAAAGTCCTGAGAGGGGGCCACGACAGTCCTACTGGTGGTCACTTAGGAATACAAAAAAACGCTGTCTAAGGTACGGCAAGCATACATGTGGCCTAGATTGAGAACAGATATACGGCAAAGGTGTCGCAGTTATGATGTGTGTAACCGACGGAAATCAGCTGGCGGCAAACCCAGGGGACGGCAGCAAGGTAAAATTACCGGATGTTCTGTTGAAAGGGTCGCACTAGATACACTGGGTCCTCTTCCACAGACAACGCAAGGAAACAAGTACATCCTGGTTATTGGGATTACTTTACGCGATGGGTGGTAGCGGTAGCTATGCCTAACCAAGAAGCACTGACAGTGGCGCAAGCTGTGGTAGAAAACTATGTTACACTTTATGGGGTACCACTGGCTATGCATTCCGATTCAGGACGGCAATTTGAAAGCCGAGTGTTTCAGGGAATGTGCAACTTGAAGAGAATCAGAAAAACACGAACTACACCATATCATCCCCAGTCGAATGGGATGATCGAACGATTCAACCGGACACTGGCAGAAATGCTGCATGCCAGCATTGACAGAAATCCGGTTGACTGGGATCGTCATATCTCTTTGGTGGTTATGGCCTATCGTGCAGCCAGCCACGCAACAACAGGGTACTCACCTATTATGATGGTATTTGGCCGAGACCTGACCCTTCCTTCTCGTATGGTTTTAGCCGCGACAACATCTGGAACCGGTAGATTGGGTAGAGAAACTTAGAGACGAGTTGCAGGAAGTTCATCAGCAGGCACGTGAAACTTCACAAAAGAGTCTGCAACGAAAGAAACGGACGTATGACGCAAAAGCGTTTCCTCGCAAGAACAAACCTGGGAATCAGGTATATTTTTTTGTTTCAGCAACCAAGAAAGAAGAGAATCGGAAGTTGCGAGATCGTTGGTCTGTACCATATGTGGTCAGCAAAGTATTGACCGATGTTGCTTATCGTATCGAGGATGCGAATGGTTGCTGTCGCATTGTTCAACATGGTTAAAACCTTTCTTTCCAAGAGATGTGACCGAATCCGACGGAGTCACTTAACATGGGCATAACTTGACTGTGATAAGCGGTAGACGTCGGAGCAGAGATTGAGACAGGAGTCGGGGAAGGAACAAGAGTCGATCGGCTAGTGAAGACAACAGGTTCCTTTGTCTATATTGTCCGAAGTACAATAGTACTGGTAAACTGATGCGGTGGCATATCAGAAGTCGACATGATTGGGAAGAAGGGCGACCTATGCCAGCAGCTAGACGGAGGAACCATCCAGTCCAATAAGTCTCGCCTTGTATTTGGCGATCAAGAACAATCGCTGAACTGGTGCACAAGTGCAAATAATAGAGTAAGTTATCCCGTTTGCATAATGATCTCGACAATCAAAGTCAATCCGGCTAAGGTAGGGTTCGCTCCAACAGTCACCATAAGCAACGATCCTGTAGCAACACCCTTGGAGGATCTTAGACAACTGCCTGAGGAGGAAATTATGTTGCTCCCTCCTGAAAATATTTTTGAGAGTCAATCCATGGGCTTCCGGTGGCAAAGTCCCATTAGAACCATTAATCACGATCCTGAGACAGAAATTCTAGGAAGTTTAGTGGTTGCGCAGCCGACCTTGCAGAAAGCCCTCAAAGAATTACCAAGAGACGAGGACAGTGGTGTAAGGAGGTATAAATTATACCCATTTAATATATCAAACCACTATATCGGTATTTATCTTTGTCTTTCGTGCCCATAGATAGGCTTACTATAAATGTTAATTGCTGATATATAGGTTTTTAAGGCTTTTCGTTAAAACTGGCATTATTTACATAAGATTATCAACATCTTCTAAACGAGGATGGGACTCGGAAATAAACACTGCCAAACAGTGTATCCGACATATGTCCAACATCGCCCTTGACGACAATGACATTCTCCTTTTATCTAAAGGATGGAAGTTTGTCCCATCTCCGTGTATTGACTCGTGTCGTTTTCGTTACCGCCATTTTCCCCTAAATTTTACCATAAAACAACAGTTCATTTACTAAAATATTTAATTAAACATATGGTATTCAGTTTAGAGCATATGTTAAACATTTAAAAAGAGTATAACTGATTTACCTATCTTAACCATTAGAATAGAACAATATTCTACTTACAGTCTGGCCCACATTGTGCCAATCATATACACCAACTTTCAAATGCAGACTAATCATAAATTACAAATACTTCCCTTGAGTTGAACTAGTACAAATATATACGTCGGTTTCCATCATAAAAGTTTTAGTTATTTCTCAACTATAGGCCTACACGTCCGAATCTCCCAATTCCTGTCTATCCAACCTCTTCTCCTCTCAATGTCTGTCCACAATCCCCTCGCCTCTATCTTTGTTTAAAGTTTTAACCATTCTATTTAAAGGGCTAGGAAATCTCCCCCAATAAATGTGTCTTTTCTGTCTTACCCACAACCAGCAATTAAAACCTGTTCCGTTAATCCCTTTCAAGTGACCACAGCTGGACGATCGAGTTGGTTTACGTCCATTAATGTCACGGGTGTCAGTTCTATCTGGCTAGTGTTATGTAAAATCCTGCTTCTAATCTTTTATCCTTAAAAGGAACCCCAGACATTTGAAATTTAATGATTCAACCGGCCTAATGCATCCCAGACACAAACATATAGTCATGGTTAGTTAGCTTGCTTTATAACAGGGGAAAGTGACAAGGGTAAGGCTGATAGATACGTGGATACTCTGGCAGATGATGCTCGGCCGTCCATATCACACCCAAGTCAGTCGATCAGAACAGCTTCATTCCAAAGGCTTCAGCTACACCAGAAGATAAGAGTGAAAAGAACTAGGCTTTATGTAGACACCATTAAGACCAAGACCAGCATAGGTGAGCGAAAGATATACGAAAGATGGGATTGGGAGGAGGAGCATCTGTGCCGCCCCAAACAGGATGACCGAAATCTATTCTGAGTGAAAGTTTTGGGGCTGATCTGAAGTCTCAGACTGTAAATATGTTATTTTGTTTTGTTAGTGCTATCACTTTAATTCGAAGTGATGTAACTTACGACGAGGACGGCGTTACTTTTGGAAGAAGGGGGTAGTGTGATGAATTTTTATACGCTATGGTACAGCGCAGCTGTGTGTGATTAGAATCCAAATGTGATGACAATTTTCATTAAAGTTATTACATATTATTAGAATAGTGAAAATTGCTCATCAAATAATCTCGAATCCAAAGATCTTGAGTCTCTTGTCACCAAAGCGGACAAAAATGTCACCACATTGTTTGTAACCGCGAAGACCACATATGCGATGTGTAAAGCCAGCTGTGAAGTATCAACCACAAATTGTTGAGCAAGAAATGCTTCAATATTCTCTCTCATATATCTAACAAGATGTCAACGCTGTATTTTCTAACCAAAATACACAACCTTAAACCCATGCTTGAAGTTATGGTCCCAGGTAACCCCATGTTACCGCCGGGACTGAAAATCCCCGGTTGGCATACAATTTTTCAAGTCGATTCAATAACTGAAAGTTGGGACGCTATCTTGATTACTTTCTCCTCAAAACAGCGAAAGTACAACCCATTTCATATGCATGATAGTGAAACAACGTATCGAGCCAAATACGATGTTAATTACTTAAGATGTCATATCTTTATGCACAAATCTTGGATTTGATGAAAAAGCTGGAACAGTAAACTGCATTTGGGCATTGAATACATCATTCAACGACCTACAGTTGAGCTCCTAATGAAGATAAGCAAGCTCATTCTTACGAACGACTTGGGGAGCACCACATGGTGCGGCCCCTTCGCCTGAGCTATGTGACGGGCCCGGGACAAAACCCCTAAGGGACAAAACACCCTAGGACAAAACACCCTAGGACAAAACACCCATGGACAAAACCCCCAAACTAATAATGGTGAGTATTACCCATACATATAATTTTTATTTAAAGATTTTATTTATTTATCTCAAAATATATTATATATAGCACAAGGAACATGGTGTGTTGTTTATTTTGTATTTGTGGATTAAGTAGTTTGAGCTTGGATTAGAACTCAAGAGTTGTTTCAAGCATTTAGTAGAATAAAAAAACTGATGTGTATCAGATAAAGAATGTTTAAAATGTATATGTACATGTACCTTTAAAAATATTAGAGACAAATTAAATCCAACACATTAACTATGATAGTTAAATAACACATTAATAATTTCACATCTGTTGTTTTTGATAAAAGCAGACTTTTATCTTTTGTTTCTCAAGTTAACTGGAGTAAACAGAATAAAATGATATGTACTCCAACATGTATGCTGTAATCATACATATATTGAATATAAATATACTGTGGATTAAATGTTTACATTCTCCTGTTTGTTTCAGAAATATTACTGTGCTGGAAAAAGGGCAAGATATCAGTTCAATTGAAGTTTGCAAATATTGCACACAAATTCAGTCATATGGGGGTTTTGTTCATTTAAACCGTTTAGGGTGTGTTATCCTAGGGGGTATTGTCCTAGGGTGTATTGACCAAGAGTGTTTTGTCCTAGTTTGTTTTGTCCCCTGGTGGTTTTGTCTGTATCCCCTATGTGACATATAGCTATACACAGGAACATTTAAAAGCTATTATAAAGGTTCTCATTTCGTTAATTGTCTCCACGTGGAATTCCAAGATAACGGCTTTATCCTATATTCTCGTGAAACTCAAATCAGACTGATAGTTTCTCTTAATTGGCAAATGCTCAGCAAATTTACCCTGAAATTTCACGGGATTTTGCTTATTCTTAGAAACTATCATCTGTAAAGGAAATCGGTTTCACCGAGAATATATTCCTGAAATTATGAGATTACCATCAATCTAGTTCCCATACTTTTTAGTGGAGAACCCACTCGCTTCAGTAATACTGTAACAACTAATATGATTTCTAGCAGAAATCGGCACTATTCAAATCCAGACTTCTTATACGAAGTTTCAGAAACTCGGATAATGAAGGCTGTGCCACTAAAATCAAATCTGATCTTCGGATACACACTCTGGGACAAAACGGTAAACGTTGGTGAAAAAGACCTCAAAGATGCATCATCACGTTCTATATGAGTCGTTTTGGTAACAGAACAACTGTATCTAAATACTGGAACATTATTCAGACTCCTATGTCTAGCCTCTCACAACATACACAAGAGGTAAAGACTGAGGGAAATACTCCAGAAATTCAAGATCTAATTAAACTGTATGTCTAACTACGGTTTAATCAAACTCATGTTCCAGATAAAATGATGTATCTAAACAGTCGTTGGCTCCTGACGAGGGTATACGAGAGCAAAATATATGGACATTTGATCATAGTATCAACATTGTATATTTATTACACAATGTATTTATATATACGCCAAAAATAAACCGAAACACTGAATGTACACGTTAATGTTTTCATTAACTTCTCTTTATCAATCAGACAGTGTCGAGTCTGAGGTCCACTCCGCAGATGATTGTGGGTGTGGCTTACCGGACCAGTGTCTTCTTCACTTTGTCTTTTGGCCGGCATGGCCTCCTGCTCCAAACACGTGAATCGAAGTAAACTCTCGTTTTCTTTGATCCTCATAGTTTATCTGTTTGTGGTCTCAGGTCAATAAACTGTTTCACACTGTGGTGGAATTAAAGATAAAATATATTTATTATTTTATAAATTCACCCATAAGCTACTTTACCGTACAAATTTAATAACTTCATACGGTTTATTGAATTCCTTATCATTTTTATGACATGAATTCCATTTCATAAATGACCTAGGTCGTGAATTTCACGAATCTACCAAAGGTTAAAATATGAACATAAACCACATGCGGCGAACGGATAGGCTATATTATATTTGGATAGGTGTATCCTGGTGATTAAACCAAATTTAGCCGAATCTATGCAATGGGTGTTATAAAACACCGGTGAATGTTATTTGTATTAAAGCAGATTTATGCTTATATGTACGGAGGACTGACATACCTGGTAGGTTTTTGTCAATAACAATTTCACACAAACTATACTCGATCAATCTAAACAAACTGATCTGTGTGTACATCTCATGTTCGTTCGATTTGAAATCGTGAATTATAGCTAATATCCTCCGGGTATAAACACATATACACCGTGTGGTAAATCGTTTGGCTGACTGAGATGCATTTATGAGGATTAATATGCTACCAACTGATTTATGGAGTGATTTATTAAGTTATTGGTTGTTTACTATCACAACTATATAAACAATAATAGATACACTAATATTATATTAGCATGGAATACAATCTTTGGTTGGCTATTATCCATATCTGTTTATTTTACTGAGTTTGTGCAAACTCTGAGTTATGTACGACCACTGTAGTAAATATCCACTGATAATATTACCTCACATCCAAAGAGCAGACATAAAAACTACAAGCAGCCAATGCGGCTCTGTTAAAACAACATGTCATCTGCACCTGGCGACATAAGTGGCACCCCGCTGTAGCTCTCCTGAGTTTGCAAACGTCAAATTGGAGCTATACAAAATTCGGGTTGTTTACTATAGTAACTATTACCTATATAAGACAAAACACTATAATCTCAAGTCAGAGCTCGAAAAAACTCTGTAGCCATATAAATTGGCACGGTTCAAGTCTGTACTGGTAAATAATGCCAGCTAGAAGTTTCACTTCTAAGGCGAAATCCTTACGCCGAAAGGCCAAGTGTGCAATACGCATATCAACATCTTCTGAACGAAGATGAGACTCGGAAATAAACACTGCCAAACAGTGTATTCGACATATGTCCAACATCGTCCTTGACGACAATGGCATTCTCCTTTTATCTAAAGGATGGAAGTTTGTCCCATCTCCGTGTATTGACTCGTGTCGTCTCTTGCAAGAATTTTACTTATTTTGAGACAAACATGAAACTGCCAGCGCTTTGTCAAAATGAAGACGCCGGTGTGGAATACTCTACATAACCGTACGAAAAAATCAGAGTATATACCACCTTTGCAGATAATACAATTGAAGATTACCTATATGCGTATATCAAAACAAATTATAATTACGCCTACTTGAGTGAAAATTGCTCATCAAATAATATCGAATCCAAAGATCTTGAGTCTCTTGTCACCCAAGCGGACAAACATGTCACCACATTGTTTGTAACCGCGAAGACCACATATGCGAGGTTTAAAGCCAGCTGTGAAATATCAACCACAAATTGTTGAGCAAGAAATGCTTCAATATTCTCTCTCATATATCTAACAAGATGTCAACGCTGTATTTTCTAACCAAACTACACAACCTGGGACCCATGCTTGAAGTGATGGACCCAGGTAACCCCATGTTACCGCCGGGACTAAAAATCCTCAGGCGTCATCTACACCAGAAGATAAGAGTGAAAAGAACCAGGCTTTATGTAGACACCATCAAGACCAAGACCGGCATAGGTGAGCGAAAGATATACGATAGATGGGATTGGGAGGAGGAGCATCTGTGCCGCCCCAAACAGGATGACCGAAATCTATTCTGAGTGAAAATCGTGGGGCTGATCTGAAGTCTCAGACTGTATTTAAGTTCTTTTGTTTTGTTTTTGTGTGGGGAATTTTTATACGTTATGGTACAGCGCAGCTGTGTGTGATTAGAATCCCAGTGTGTTGACAATTATTAAAAGGTACACAGCTGTAAATACGTTTGTACCGTTAATATGCATTAGCGCATAACAGCTGTAATTTCTCCGGTTATGACAGATAGGAAAATGTATGAAAATGGACAAACCTGCTGAAATAGACGTCCCTAGTTATGGCGGATCTTATAGCTATACTTTATTTATCTTCAGAACCGATAAATGTCTCGAGGTAAATACTCCAAGTGAGGAAACGATGGGCGCAGCCATGTTGTTTGGCGCAAGGCATTTTAAGATTGGTGACAGAACACTATCAATAGCGAGTGACAAGCTCTGGGTGAAAGATTGTGAGCATGCCGTCAAAATGAACAGTACACGTGCAGCACCAGTCCTCCTAGTAGTACTCAAGATGAGTAGCAGTCACTGTTAATCGCAAGCCGGAACCGACGTCCGAATTAAATTGGCTGTAGTCCTCGCCGAGTCCAGACGATTTAAGCGCGTTCGTCGCCTAGACCAGAGAAGTAAGCGGGGACAGCGTCGTAGCGCCGGAGGGGTCCACGCGGTGAGGCCAGTTTGCCAGGGGAACATCCAAGTTTCAGCCTATCAGCCGGGTTGGACGACGGGCGAACGGAGGGTTTTACCAAGAGGCTGTCAATAGGGGGATCCAGCCAGCGGACAAGCGTGTATCAAGGGGCCGCCAAGAGGGGGATCCAGCCAGCGGGCTTGCGTGTGCCAGGAGGCTGCATAGAGGGGCGTCCAGACAGCGGACATGGGTGTACCAGGAGGCAACAGAGAGGGGGATCCAGCCAGCGGACTAACGTCCACAGTGAGGCTATCCAGAGGTGTTAACAGTCAGCGGACTATTTCGTGAAGACGAGGTTCAAGAGTGGGTTCCAGCCAGCGGACTTGAGTGTACCAGGAGGCTGCAGAGATGTGGATTCGGCCAGAGGACTTGCGTGTACCAGGAGGCTGCAGAGAATGAGATCCAGCCAGCGGGCTTGCGTGTACCAGGAGACTGCATAGAGGGGGATCCAGCTAGCGGAATTTCGTGTACCATGAGGCTACAGAGAGGGAGATTCAGCCAGCGAACTAACGCGCATACAGTGAGGCTATCCAGAGGGGTTATCAGTCAGCGGACTATTCTGTGAAGAAGAAGTTCAAGAGGGGGATCCTTCCAGCGGACTTACATATACCAGAGGCTGCAGAGAGGGGGATCCAGCCAGAGGACTTGCGTGTACTAGGAGGCTACAGATAGGGGATCCAGCCAGCGGACTTGCATGTACCAGAAGGTTGCAGAGAAGGGGGTCTGGCCAGCAAACTAACGAGCATACAGTGAGGCTATCCATAGGGGGTTCCGACCAGAGGACTAAGGAAGCTACAGAGAGTGATACAGCAGTGAATATAGAGGAGGCCGCCGAGAGGGGGTACCAGCAAGCAGATTAACGTGAATCCAGTCGATGCTACCAAGTGGGTTTCAGCTAATGTACTGACGTGTCCTGACAAAAGGCCACCGAGAGGGTGAACCAGCCATCATACGAGTTAGAATAGGGTTTATTTGTATATATTTATTTGTTTTCTTTCTAATCGTAACTGTAAGAATAAATGTGTAAATATAACAGATTCATAGAATAGGGATTCCTTGTCGCGACAGATCTTGTACATTTCATAAGAATTTATTCTGTTTTATTTGACGAGTTGCCTTGTTCTCTATTTCCAACTCCCACCTCCCCGATCCAGTCAAGGTGACGGGTTGAATCAAATTGCCTGTCAGCCATTCATACCAAAGGAAGTTTAAAAGAACGCTCGAACGTTACACATGTATATGTGCATGTATGTCATAGTTACATCTAACATAAGGAATCGCCCTCACCAACCACGTCATCCCTCTTCCTCATAGAATGGAAGCAGGTTTATGCCTTTGCCTGGTTCAGTTTAATATAGTATTCAGTTGACTTCGCCAAGGTTTCAAGAAATTATGATTCAATCTTTCTATTCTCACAAACATATTCTATGCATGTCCATTGTTTTAACAATACATACTTGTGCTGTTGGATGAAGCTGTAGAAGTATTTTCATGCTCACTGTTTAAAATCAAGTACGCTCATACTCAGCGGATGTTGATACTACATTTAGACAATGTATTAAAAGCTGCTGCGTATAGGAGCGTAAAAATCTAGAAAGCAGCAGGAGAGCTCAACGTTTATACAAAGCGTTGCATTGATTCGCTTCAGTGAAGGAAGGCCCCAAAGGGCACCGAAGTTACCGGAGATAAGCGATGGAACAAGAATAACGCACAAAAGTACTTTCCACCGGCGTGTTTTACTGTAGTAACCGTGGCTCCTCACAGGCTGTTCACCCATGCACGTCTATTTGATACTTTATTGTGAATACTCTTGGGATCTTTAAAAAAAGCTAGCCTGGGTTAGTGAGCAGCGCTCTTAATAACGTGCTGTGGCTGGCTGAACAGGAAGAGTGCAGTCTCGTTCGCTCATCAACCGGAATTAACTGTTTAAAACAGTACAAATATCACACTCTCGGTTTATCTGACGAAGAATCGTCTTTTTCTGATATACTTTGTACTTTGTGATCACACAATGAAGATAGAAGGAAAAAGCAAAGAACGCCAGGAGTGGGGGAAGACGATAGACTTTTTATTTGTGACCATCGGAAGCAGTGTCGGTTTCGGGAATATCTGGCGGTTTCCTTACATATGCTATCGTAACGGTGGGGGTAAGTACAGCAATTTGTCACAACATTTTCTTTGAGTTTTAAAATTAATCAAAGAAGCCTTTGTTTGATAGAATCCGAACAGTTTCTCAGCTCTCACAGAAACGAATACAAACACGTGTGTATTCTTTGACTACTTTCAACTCCTCCTTATAAACTGTACATTGTTTGCTCGCATCAAATGCACAACGACGGTTACCCACTGCAAAACATACCGCCGATTTACATTAGTACAGCAGTAAATATATAGTTGAGCAACATAAATATCTTGGGCAGATGTTTCTGACAAGGTTTCCAGTATAACTTATCGGCGAAGTTTTCCCCTATAAACGACTCTTTTTCCCTACATTTTTATACTGACGTCTGGTCACCCTGTTTAAACACGCCCCCTACCGTCGAGATCATTCGTTTAATTTAACCTTTAAGCGTATCGGTCTATCAAAATCAGTTAACAAATCTAACCGTATTCAAAGTTATTTCACTTATGTGACGGTGTGCCAGCTCAATAGTTGAAGGAAAACACCGCAAACGACGTTGGTAACACGCAAGGCAGGACAAAACATGTACATAATCAGTGATAATACAAACAAAACCGGATACCACAACGGCATCCAAAGCCGGCATCCTGAGCTGTGTACCTTAGCTCAGAGTGCACCAGGGCACAGGAGTCCTTTTAACTCTGGTTCGCTGCTTGTCTAAGCTGATCACAAGCACGACCCATGACGAAACCCGCAGGAATAGCGACTTTAAGCTCCCTGTTATGTAAGTGATTTTTGTTCGAGTCGCAAATGTAGAATTTCACCAGTTGTATAGAAACTAACGAGTAAAGTAGAATAAATCAACCAGTAGTGTGGAATAGACGAGTAGTGTAACGCAAATTAACCAGTAGTGTAGCCATTTTCTCAACCGGTAGTGTAACAAAACACCGTCCGACAAGAAATATAGAAACTAAAGAATCATATCGACCAGTAGTGTCCAATTGTATTATTTCCATTAATAACAGCTAGTTTTCACCTCCGCATCAGTCTGCTACCTGCATGAGGTTTGATTTTCAGATGGGTTTATCTTACTTTCAATATTATTTGTAGTGTGTAAAGAACTATAAAATCATAGGTATTCTTTGATAACCAAATGTCTTTTTGTTATACTATTAGTTGAAGGCAAGAAATTACGGTATTCACATTTACAAGCAATGGAATGGAATAGAAATTAGTATTAATGGAGCGTGCAGTTCTAAGTTATTAGAACTATGCGCGCCATTACTTTGCATTATTTTAAGTCAGCAGGTCAGTATTGGCTTGGCGTTTTAAGTAATTTTATGTTTGTTGATAATATACGCAGCTACTGCTTTAAACACTTTGTCGCAACTTTCATTCAGGTTTAAGATGTTGTCTATATTAGGCCTCGATATGCCAACACAAAATAAGAGATTGAAAAGAACGACACGAGACACATTATAACGGAGGAAATATTCAATTGTGTCAGGGACTAGGCACCGGTCACACTTACCGTCAGGGTGTTTATTTATTCTGTGTAGATTTACAAGCAATGAATTTAGTGGTATTGTTATACAAACCGTTAACGTAAATGATTATGCCCAACTGTTATACTATAGACACTATGTTCTTTTAAGGTATGCTTTCATAAATATTCATAATCATGCTTTCGTGATCATGCTTTCATAATCATTCATAATCATGCTTTCATAATCATTCATAACCGGTCATACAAACTAACAAACCTGTTTACAGATGTTTTTACAACAGACACTCTCGATTTTGGTCCAGAACGGACGATTACGAGTAACAAAATGTTCATCTCGTTTAGCTGTTATCAACCTGGTATGGTAGAGGTGAAAAAGGAGTTAGCACTGTATCACCAATGTTTATAGTCTGATGTTTGACTTTTGATTTTTGATCAGAGTAGTCTTTCATCTTCTGTTGGCTTTGTTGTCAGCGTTGTGGATTTCTGGGTCTTTGTAGTTTTGAGGCAGTTGTGGAAGACTGGTTCGAAATTCACGATTGAATGAAGAGAGCTACTGCAGGCGATTTGTTTGTAGTGCTGTGTGGCGTTGCGCTATAACTTCGCAGGAAAGAATACAATTCTTGTTTCCAGTTTTTGCCTTCTACGTGAGCTGCACGTAATGCTTTTTCAAGAGTTTTCATAAATCTCTCGGCTTCTCCATTTGCACGAGGTCAATAGGGAGTAATTTGTCTGTGTCGTATGCCAAGGCTATTCATGAAGTTGCTGAATTCTAAACTCTGAAATGGGGGAACATTATCAGTTTTTAATATTTCAGGCAATCCTTGTGTAGCGAAGATTTTGTCCAACGCAGGAATTGTAGCTTTCGCTGATGTTGAGCTAAGTCGTTCGATTTATGGAAATCTGCTATATGAGTCATATACAAGGAGCAGGTAATCACCACAAAGTAGCGGTCCACAAAAATCAGCGCTTACTTCTGTCCATGGGGCGTTAGGTAGATCTGACATTTGTAGTGGCTCGCGTCTTGTGTTTTCTGGATTTGCAGCTTGACAGGATATACAACTGTTGATAGTTGATTCCACAAGACTGTCTAG
>JAVFBZ010164871.1:0-13584 GCA_032466195.1 Katharina tunicata
ATATAGCAATGCAGGGCTTATAAATATTTGTAAGTAAGAAAATTGTAACAAACATGCGCAAAAATGTGTATTGTATTGTCTACAAGTACAAATTTTGTTCTCCCTATTATGTGGTTAATAATTTTAAATGCAGTGTAGGCCTATATGAAATGCGTGCGTTGTCTATACTATACAAACACAAGAGTAGGCTATGTAATGCACTAAAACATGTAGGTCATTTATTTATTAACTTAATTGCTATTCAGCATCGTGCTCAATGTTACTTCACTTTTAAAACGACGATAAAACGCCAGAGTTTTATGACACTGCAAAAACACCCTGCAATCCTCGTCGCCTGTACAGCATCTTTACTCATACATCGGGCGGCAAATGTGAAATTTGAGAACGACCCCAAATCAATCACGTGACGTCACATTTCCAACATGGCTGTCATTTAAATACAAACAAGAGATCGCGGACTTGATCGAATCGAGAAAGTTTAACGGGATGAAAAATATATATTTTAAAAGAAAGGCAATGCAAACTACATTTAGACAAAAGTGAAATAACACAATAGATGGCCCGGTCTCTCGCAAGTTTTTTTTTTCATTTATTCAGAGAGTTAAGGTATGTAAAGTTGCGTTCAGTTGAAACGTCTAAATGGCGCTAAATTATAACGAGTAATCGAATAGTATTCGAATACCACAAACGGGTATTCGGTTAGGAAAAATCCGTAACCGTTTCAGCACTAAGGAGGTCCCAGCCCAAACACCCGCCAATGATATAATAAAATAATATATAATAAAAGTGAATTATGTTTAAATTAAAGCCGACCAGCTGGCAGATCCCAACAAAGGGCTTTTCTCGAAAGTGAACACACACAAACTGATGAATCCGCCTTTTTTCATATTTCTTAGACCTCCAGTTCTTCAAAAGATATAACCGGTAAATAACAGTTAAAAGCTTAATTTTAAACTTTAAATTGTCTTAAAAGGTACATGTAATAAGGAATTTCATTATTAAACATATTAAATATACATTGTGCATGTTTTTGTGTAGCAGAATCCCTAACAGATTCATTTCTTGCCATAAATATTTATTTTGAGGTTCAGGGTCACTATCGCCTCTATCGGTATCCAGTAAGACATGAAGTGGTTGAATGTTGCAAATGTTCATAAACAAATTAGCTGGGTTAGCACCGAGATGTTGTGTATTTGTTACATGAACTTTTTCAATAGACCCTGCCTGCAAGCCTCCTTGACCTACAATACATATACTTATTCTGAACACTTAAAAAACTTTGTGGCATAAAAGGAATCTGTCAGGGACCCTGGTACAAGAAAATACACTCAATATGTATTATGTTTAATAATTAAATTACTTACCAAAATGTACACGTAGGGGTGATCATGTTTCTTTCGCCGTTCAGTATTTATAAAGCTTATAGATTTACATGAAATATACTGATCACAGGGAACAGTTCACGTACAAGTAAGTACCTGTAGATATAGTATACAGTAGCAGAACATAATCTATAAAAGTAAAATAGTAATCTGTACTAGTTGATTGTAACCCAGTGGCCTGGGTATAGATGTAGAGCAGGTATTGACATTATGACCCAGGTTATGATATCAGAACAATAGATGTGTCTAATACAAGGCTAAACTTAGTGAGGGGGTCAACATCAGGCTTACACTTGTCTTCATATATTCTTTACAACACATGTACTCAAAACACAAATAAAATAATTGCAAGTATAAGGAATAGATATACTTGGATAATAATAATTTACAGACCTATTAACCAATTAATCTGAGAAATTGAAAATTGTCTTTGAAACCTTAGTTCCATTTTCAGTTCATACATTTTTTTTGGCCATTATTCGCTCAAACATTGTTCTGTCTTTGACGTCTATTTTTAGAGAAAATATACATGTATTTGTATTCAGTTTCCAGTTGAAACAGAGCTGAATTTTTTTTACAGGTACACAAAGAAAAAGAATATTGGTATTAGGATAGGAAATTACAACCAAATTGCAGGAATCTCTCCAGTACAGAGAACGACTTGTTCAACAGGTTGAGGTAGATTTTGCGCTTACTCTTAAACAAATCACTGGTGAATCCACCTGTAGCTCTCTCCAGATATTTTTTAAAACGATTGTTTTCTGTTTCAAATGGTTTAACTCAATTACAAATCAAAACTATGAATTTAAACTGAAAGCAAAGTGGCCACATTCCAGCCCATAACTTTAAGCCGTTCAGTGTTGTCTGTTCTTTTGAAGTTTGGTGTTCAAGTCTGAAGACACCGTACAAAAAGTGTAAAGGTGGTCATCTTGTTTCCAGAATTAGGTAGAATGCAATATCATCCATCTGTACAAAACTATATTCCAAATGAAAAGTTAATTAGTAAATTTATCCTAAAGCTAGAGTGTTCACAACATGTGTAAATACCATATAGAAGCTGTAATAGGGCCTGTAAGTCACATCATGTGATGAGAGATTTAACAAGATTCCTTCCAGTTCCGGATACATGCTACATGTACTCTTTAATTTAGATATAACATCACACAGGAAGTTAAAAAGTTGACAAATGTCCAGCCCGGTCCAAGAACTGAATCAAAGGCAAACAAAAACTCATTCTGAAAGACCATTAATGAAATCAAAGCCCCTGAGTTTCAAGGATGTACCTGGAAGTAAAGCAGAAGCCAGGGAACGAGACTTACAAAGCCTATGGCAATACAGTACATGTACCACCGTTCGACATGTTCACAGTAGGAAGCTACATGTTAATCTACATACATGTACATTCTAATTGATTGATTGGTGTTTAACGCCGTGCTCAAGGGTATTTCACTTATATGACGGCGGTATATTCCAACAGAAGACGGCGACTCACAATAAAAAAAATGTGAAGTCACTCAAGTGTTATCGCTGTTGGAAAGATAATGATCCTCTACTGAAGTATGACAGCATGAATATAATCTGGAAACATACTGCCAGAGGGCAATCTACATTCAAAATGTGAATACTACAATGTATATCAGGATCGTAATGGTTGTCATATTGGCTGGAATATAGTGGAATACGTACTTTAAGTTACATGTATTTAACTCATATGGCGGCGAGCCAGCCCAATCGATGGAAGAAACCAGGCCAAATGATGCTGGAAACACAGACGATGCCACAATACATTTACAACACAAACAAAAAACAGGAGACCACAACAAATCAGCTTCCAGTGTCTGTTAGCTCAGAGAGCACCAGGACACAGAATAAGATTGATCTGTTAGATTGGTAAGCAAGTCCACATGTACAGTATTATGAACCCACGTAAACCTTTGTACCTTAGGAGTTATGAAGACAAGATTGGATATACCATATTGATGTATATATACAATAACATGTACGTATTTTATCACCATAACCCACCTGCCCTCTACTCACTGAATTGTTTTGTAACCAATTTTATTATCCATAATCCACCTATCAATGATATAATCTCATACATGTAATGAGGAGCGAGCAAATTGTCCATGTCTTCATCAATACGGTTTCACATTACAACTCTAATACATGTACTTAACTGTCAACATGTAGCTGACAAGGCAACCACTCATAAACCCAAAGCAAATTAACTTTGGCAAATTAGTCCTTTGCATTCATTTAACCAAATTTTCCAAACTTCTTTAATTTAAATTACATTGTAAGTGAAGCAGTCAACATACATGTTGTTTTTATTGATGAATACAGTTTAAAAGTTGCGAGTTGGTTTACGGTACTTTGTTAGATGAACAACGGAAACTATTGTGAACATTTCTTATATAGTCAGTTGTATTTTCTGTCACAATTGTACATGTACATGTATATATTGCAAATTGGCAACAACAGTGAACTGATAAGACATGATTACAATGTACCAACCATAGTAACTTAGCCAGAAGTGCCTCAGCATAGTGTTAGCCAGAAATCAAAAACAGGGTGTCTCATCACTATTTTCAAAGAAACAGTGTGTCTCATTTGACATTTTTCCTATCTCTCCCATGTTAAATTTGACTGAAATAGGGTGTCTCAAATGGATTCCAGGGTGTCTCAAAGACACTGAGACACCCCTCTGGCTACCATTTTGTGCCTCAGTGTACAAACTCTTTTTGAGACACCAAAAAAGCCATTTGAGATGCTACCAATCTCAATCAAATTTTACATGGGAAAGTAGATGTACATGTAGGAAACATGTCAAATGATATACATGTACATGTATTCGGTTTCTGTAAAAATATTGATTTCCGACACCCCCCTTTGGATTTCTGTCTAAAACTACTGTATGTATGTATGTTGCCATGAGCCCTATCTGTGTTCATGCAAAAGTTTAATAGCACTATTAAAGACTTTAAGTAGATATTAATACAACGATCCCAGAGAAAAGATTTGTCCACCTTGAGCCCATGTACATGTAGTAATAATATTTAAATATCACTCATGTCTGTTCGTTATCAAAATCCATATTTATACATCACACATTATGAATTACATTGATTATCTTTTCTATTTTTTTGGGCTGCTTTTAAATTTCCAAAATTATTATCATTCAACCACATCTGAGTGTGTGAGAGATCTAAAGAGACAATACCTACATGTACACATAAATGTATATATTTTTGTCAAGAGTAATCACACTCACTGGCACAGGGTCATTGACTAATTAAAAACCGAAAATCATCTCATGTTCTACATAAATTCTCAGAGACAAGTTTCTAGATAGACCTGAATCTCTAGAAAAGGCAATACGTATGTAACATGTATAATACATGTATGTATGTGCCGGTATTCATAATAGTACAAGAGAGTCCAAACAATAGATACATACTCATTGTAAAGATCAGAAATTCAGATTTTGTATTAATTTACACATATGCTTTCATCCCTGTACTAAAGTTTTGTTTATAAAGAAATATATAATAGAAAACAATACATACATGACTGCTTGTCCAGCTCATAAAGAGTCCCTGGATACTATAGTCCTATATTATCCCACAACTTATGCACACATATATATATGTATGCTAGATAAAAAGAACTTTTGTCATGTAAGCTTATATGAGAATATATACCCCCAGTGAATGAAAATCAGCTGTTCAAATAATAGAATGTAAGTAACTGGTGCAATAGCCCCCCCTTCAAAAGCTGAAGTGAACAGCTAAATATAGATCATGATGCTGAGCAAATGCTGGGAGAGTCTATTAAGACACCTGTGACAGGGTACAGTAGTTAGCTTCATGTAAGTTTATATGGGATGCTATCTAAAAGGTACTGGGTTTTGAGTAAATATATAAGGCCTTTGCAAGACCTTGAATCTTGGCAGTAAGCAGTAAGGTAAACAAAGCAGTACACACACACTGGGCTACAGACATCCTGCAACCACCTGCTTGCTTATTCCTGCAGACAATTACTTCAGGTTCACCACAGTACTACTGCCAAGTCAAAACCGAGTAAATAAATACTAGATTGCTTCATAGGTGTTTAACGCCATGCTCAAGGGTATTTTGCTTGTATGACGGCCGTGTATTACAGCAGGAAGCAGTGACAAAAACACAACCAAGTAATGTTCACTCTTCAAGTGTTACAATACATGTATCTCTGAAAGGTATCAACCCCAACCGTGTCATAATGTTCCTCCAGTGCTTTACCTTAGTATGACAGTATAAATTTATATAAGATCTAAGCACGCCGCCCTTAGCATGCAAAAGGGCAATAAATAATAGAAATAGGTAGAAAAATATATTTTCAAAATCTATAAATATCTGCTAGTATGGAATTTACAACGATTCTAAACATAATTATATGACTTTTAGGGCTGAACTACATGTACATGTAATTGTAGAAGCTAAAAGTAGAAGGATAATGAAATTGTATTCCTTTTTCTGGATTTGTTTCTCGACTAGTATTATCATATATTATGTACATACCAGGGTTGAGAAGACCACGGACACACAAAACATGTACATTAATTCTCTACTTGTTGCAAACATCTAGTTACACAACTATGATGGAACTTACATGTTGTACGACTTAGAGCCTTTATGGGTGTATGCTACCCACTTCAGGCCTCATGTACCAGACCCAAGAGGTCCTGACTTACTTGCACTCGTCCACATCGTTAATTTTTTATTTTCACCCATTGGTCAATATTCTCATGAAGTTTAGGACACATACCCACAGAAATTAATATTTAAGGTTTGATTTCAGCTGAGCTACATGTTAAGATAGTGCAAATATATACACTTACATTGTACGTTATAATTGAGCTCTCTCCCAGTTCTCCCTAAAAATATCCCAGCGTCCTATTTTAAACTTTTTTTCTGTCTTTTGTCTGCCAGCTGAAATGATTAATTGATTGAGTGATTGGGGTTTTTTTTATGCTGTACATCTTGTAATTTCAAATTCAATCATACATCATGTGCAATATTCGCCGCCCCTCCTTTTTAATTTTTTTTTCTCTTCTGTCTTTTGTCTGCCAGCTGAAATGATTGATTGACTGATTGGGGTTTTATGCTCTACATGTACATCTTGTTATTTCAATCATTCAATCAAGCCTATTAATGGGGAAGACACCACGAGACAACGGCAGAACACAAAACAGGATGCCACCAAAAATTGGCTTACTGGTACGTCTTGCCTTTTGGCTTAGCTCAGAGAGCACCAGGGCACAGGAAGCTCCAGTGAAACACCCCAGACAGCTAAATGAACATTATTTCTTGGACGCCTTGATGTCCTTTTGATTGTTTGGTTGATTGCCATACACAAGGTTATTTCACTTATATGACAGCGCGCAAGCCAAATCGGTGAAGGGGTTTGTGTCTTGACAAAAACTCTGAGGAATTTACTGTTCGAGACATTTATAGGACTGAGAACAATTGTTTAATGACGAGACTTCCCAGCTTAGCAGGTAAAAGTGAGTAAATAGCTCAATTTGTTCTGCTTTGGGAGATTGTATGATGTGTTAGGCATTGTGTACAAAAATCAATCTGCAAATCTGAATCAAAGGATTTGGAATGGCAAAATCAAAAATGACAAATGACAAATGATCACCATCAAGAGTTATTTTTAGAAAACTAACATGTACAGCAGATTTACAGGTTAATATATAAGAACACCATAAATTAGAAAACGTCAGTACATTTTTCGTCTTTGTCTTGAACTTATCCGTCCGTACGCCTGACCGAATGCCATGGAAAAGTAAGTCAATGGATCTCAGGCAATAGTTTTCCAGTTAGTTTTTATCTGGCAAAAACTTAAAAAAATAAGTTGCCTGGACCATAGCCCGAGGAGCTCAGGCTCTATTTTTTGAGTTGCAGAACAACTAACTAGGTTTTTCGCCGTCAGGCATTATCGAATTTTTAGAAAAAAACAAAGCAACTCGGACTATGGAAAAAGTAGGCGATCAACAGCGGATCAGTTTCATCAACACGATCAAAATAAAATTCAATCAGACATCTGGATCTTTGCAACGAATTATTAACGAGCAAAGATAAGAGCACTTACTAAATATTGACAACAGAAAAAGACAAACCACAGAGTAAAGATATCACAGCGAGTTAGCTAGCTGATAAACGCTTGTGAAGGCCGAACAGCTGATTTTGAGTGCGAACACTCGGAGAGCGCGAGGGCAGCAAAGTGATCAGCAGTAAAAATGGCCGATTCCAGTCGCTTTGGCATTGGAAGTTATGTCAACAACAGTTAATAATGTGCCCATTGACACGGTGAGCACATTTGACAGATAATTGTTACCTAAACAAAACAACAATACATACGTGTCAAGTCCTTGAAGAACAGCTTGATAACAAAGAAGATAGTTTTCCCGAACTCTGACTTTGATGTGAGCATAGAAAACAGGAAGTGATCATTGTCACGTGCCTAACCAGCCAATCATTTCGCTCGACCTAGACTGATCAAAATGGCAGGGGGAGGTAGGTATCGAAGGCCACGTACCCGTCAAAAATGTGCCTCTTACAAACTGATTATGAAAGAAGACACGCAAATTTAACACATTTGGAAGGAAACCATAGAAGTTAATTTATTATAAGACAAAACATTGGTTTAATATCAAGACCTGTAAAGGTCATATGCCACAGAGTTACGTTGAAAGATTTTAGAGTTTTAAGGGTTAATTCTGCACGTTGAGGAATAAGTTATTGTATTGGATAAATTAGCCGATATATAATGTTGTTGATATACGAAAGTTAGCGACACGTGCTTTTGATCGATAAACAATGACACTGACGTGTTGTTTCAGCAACATACATTGACATTAGTTTACTGCACACACGGTTGTGTGCATGTATTTTAATGGCATTATGTTTTCGTGAAGCAGTCGGTATATATAGGCCTAATGTTGGGCCTAGGATTAGTACCAGAAGTAACTCTCCAATGATATTTAATAATTTTGACATTTATAGGACAGATATCATAACATAGGAGAGTTAATTCTGGCTCTGAGCTTAGGATATATGAGCCTTTTTAATTACCGGTATATTTAAAATAAAATGCTTTTGTATGTGTGTGTGTTGCTCTTATAAAGTTAACATGGTGCTTCTATCTTAGTTTTGGCTGCACCGAATAAATTTGCCCAATATAGAGCACACGTAATGTTTCCATTTGAACAAAATAAGAGTAAAACAATTGTGAAAAACGGTTTTATGTATTTTAAGCTCGTTATGGTTAATAGTTAATTTAAAGTAGCTCGTTTTGTTGCCGAAGAATGCTATGTGTTATTTCAGAATCGGGAAACATGAGTTACAGCTAATCTCCTCAAGAAGTAGCAGTAGCTTTTCACGATTCCAGCTTAGTTGATCAATAAACTTAATATTATGTCAGCGTATTTAATTGACGGTGTTTAAGATCGGAGTAACGTACTGATATACAGACATAATTCCAATTTCCAAGTCACCTGTTATTGGGCCTAGTCGCTTCAAAATTCAAAATGTTGAAAGCTGTTTTGGACACATTACGCTGAATTCAAATTATGCAGCGCTTGTACAAGCACTATAGCCATTTATTTGTCTCCTTCAACGTATCTGTTTTAAGTTCTAATCAACTTCGTGGCCATCAGAATTCGAATAAGTTGCCGAAGAATGCTATGTGTTATTTCAGAATCGGGAAACATGAGTTACAGCTATAATCTCCTCAAGAAGTAGCAGTAGCTTTTCACGATTCCCAACTTAGTTGGTCAATAAACTTAATATTATGTCAGCGTATTTAATTGACGGTGTTTAAGATCGGAGTAACGTACTGATATGCCGACATAATTGCAAGTCACCTGTTATTGGGCCTATAGTCCCTTCAAATTTCAAAATGTTGAAAGCTGTTTTGGCCACATTACGCTGATTTCAAATTATGCCGCGCTTGTACAAGCACTATAGCCATTGATTTATCTCCTTCAGCGTATCTGTTTTAAGTTCTAATCAACTCCGTGGCCATCAGAATTTGAATAAAATATATAAAAAAAAAAACATCCCAATTTCTATCGATAATTATTTCACGATAAGATTTCGTGTGATCTTTGACCTGTTTTTAACGAGGACATTTTTTTTTTTTTTTTTGGTGACTACGTAACGTTACTTAAATAGCAAAAATATGGACTGTGCTTTAAAAATATTATATATAATAATCATAAAACATAAAATCATAAAATCATAAATTGTCATGGAGCGCTTGTTTTCGAAACAGCAACAACATTAGCTGTACAGTTCTTGTTTTCTTTTTCAGATGTCGATGAAGAATCTGCCTCTAGCGTGATGTTTTGTGAAGTCTTTTCAAACTTTGGAAACAAGATATTAGAATTTTTTAATAAGCAGCGCGATAACCAAACTTTATGTGATTGTGCCATAGTGGTGGAAAACATCGAATTCCCTGCACATATCTGTGTTGTAGGAGCTTCCAGTGACGTGTTATTACAAGATCTGATACGAGCCAAAAACAACTTTTTCTCAAAGATATGCCTTCCCAATGTAACTTATGCTGGTTTCCGTCCTCTATTCGAGTACATGTATAGCGGCGTACTGAAATTCGAAATGTGTCATATTCAACTTGTCCACCATTGTGCTATGAGTTTGGGCTTGCGAGATTTGGACAAGTTATTTGACCAGTATGCAAAAAGTACTAATTTGGAGGTTGAAAGTAGATCGTCCAATTCTAACAATGTAGCCACAAGTGAGGATGGGAACTTAATCGACAAACATTGGGCTATACAGGGAATCCAGTATGGATCTGAAAAGGATTCAACGCAAGATACTTTATGTCAACTTGAATCTAAGAGTTCAACAACAAATAACGAAGGAGAAACTCAGATACAGTTTACGGCAAATAATAATGTTGCCGAAACGGATCCAAATGCTGTTAGTGAAGGGCCACACATTTTGAAGGATTACCTGAATTTGTTTGCTACTTTAAGTTCTAATGCGACGCCAAATCCGCCCATCAGTGAAATCAATACTTGTCCAGAAACCCCGGCGTGTGGAGACAAACCACAATCCGATCCTCTCGAATCTCAAACGTACGAATCAACCAGTGTTAAGAAAAGCGACACGAATCACACTTCGTTTTGTTTTGAAGACGTGAATTCAGCAGTCTTAAGTGGATCCAAGTCACTTCCTCCAGATGTGTTTCAGAGTGGGACATTATGTAACAAGACAGCGTTTCCTCCGTCGACTCCAGAGTCGAATGTCAGATTGCAAGTTTCGTCCTCAGAGTTACCTGATCCAGATACAGGTAATACATCTATCGCAAATCCAGGAGACATGCAACTAAGGCGACGTCGAAAACTGAAATGTGTTGACGTCAGCATAAATGATGACCAGAACGAAAGTAAAACGTCTGAACGAACAGTTTATCAGAGAACACAAGCTCCTTTCTCCATAGACCCTTCCCAGAGTACTGTTCAGATCGGTGAAAACTTGAGTGAGCTTTTGCGAAAATATGGTGTCACCCCACACGAAACAACAGTGACAACAATCGTGAAGGATAAAGTTACACCAAGGAGGAAGAGAACCAAACCTAGAAAACTTCAGCAACCAGAAACAATCATTGAACATTCTGTAAGTACCAAACTTAGCAAAAGGACAAAAGCAAAGCGACTTAAGTGTAAAATTGATAAAAATTTCGATAATGAAACCCAACAAAAAGCCTATAATTGTCCCCAATGTCCCAGAGGATTCTTTCGCGAATCGTCCCTAAAGAAACATTGCGATGGTCATGCTCTTGGTGGGATACACAAATGTCAAGTGTGTAACCGCAGTTACGTTCGGTTGTGTGACTTCACAAGGCACGTACGAAGCCATGGAACGCTACGATGTGAATACTGTGAATTTTCGACAAAGTCACAAAAGCAGTTTGTAGATCACAACACCAAGATGCACAGCACACCCAAACCGTTTCGCTGCCATTTTCCAGACTGCGCTTTTTCCTCTGGTAAATTACATGATTTGGACGAACACCGCCTGATCCACAGTAACGTGAAGTGCTTCACCTGCAACTTCTGCGGTAAGACATTTTCTCAGAAAGGGGGACTTTATAGCCATAAGAAAAGCTGTCTACAAAAACGTGACTTTCTTTGTGACATTTGTGGGCGAGCTTTCAACCACCTGGGCAGTATGAAATCTCACAGGCGGATACATATTGGAGAAAAACCTTTCCAGTGTAGCGAATGTAACACTCGCTTTAGTGACCATAGGAACTTGAAACGACACAAACTGATACATGAAAACCTCTTTCCATATACATGTGAATATTGTGATAAATTATTTCGCCATTCGAATTCTTTAAAAAGTCACGTACAGAAGCAACATTTTCCAAACGGGAGCGCAGATAACACGGAAGAGAAGCTAACGTATCTAACCCCTCCAGCCAACCCTTACATGGTGCCATTAGAAAATAATCTTTTGCTCCCTGACCGTCCCGCGTTTGACAACCAAGCCATGACTATAGCTTCCCAAATGTTCCCAGTTCAAACCGACGCTGCATACATCAATCAATTGTCTCTACAGCCACAGTTATAATATAATCAAACAACGAGTACGAGAAAACGGAATTAATGACAAGTTTATACCTGAAGACGGTAGGCCATGTCCGTCAATGTCTATACTTTGGACCATGCTAGAGAACTATTTTATTTGGCAATGAATACAATTAGACATGCAGGTAAAACAAACGAAGTAAAATACAGTGAAACTGTTCAACTTAATGTTTTATAAACATTTAATACCAACGCCCTAACGCCTTCAGCAGATTATGACAAAAAATGTACAGCAAGCTATATATGCAGACATATAACCACTAACATCTCCCGAATGTTGGGGTAGCCTGCAAGAAATACAACTGTTTCGTGCATGCTGATATACTAATATATTAGATTTATTTGAATATAATTATCTTATAATTTTTCGAGCCCTGACTATTAACTATATATGCTTGTGCGGCTATTCGACCTAAATACTTATTTATAATTTAATAACGAAAATGTTTTATTTATGGCTTGTGTTATATAGAACACCAAAACACATAAAATGTTAATTTACGCAGGCTTTTTGCAATAGTTAATAAAAATGTGCTAGTTGATTTATAACGGTAGTATTAAAATGCCAAAACCTCCAATGTTTTATTAGATTGTACGTGATGTTTGTTATGTTTACGTTTGTGTAATGCAATATATTTACTGATACCAGTTTTACGTTGTCTTGTTATTACTCCTTAGAACAAGGGTGACGGTGTTACTCCAGAATACAATAGTACCCTTTTCACAATTAACCTAACAGATTCAGACATTTTATATTTACAGAGTATTTCTTTACAAAATTAAAATTAATTGTGCATACGTGCCGCCATATGAGTGAAATAACATTGAGTACGCGCACAACCCCAAACAAACAAACCTACTGTTAAATAATTACGTATACGATGACTGAATAAAGGGAGACAACTCTCGTAATACTATGCTAAACTACAAGGGGAAGTTATCCGAGAAAAACCCATCATTAGTGTTGGAGCTGAGAGGTCCGTTTCAGATGTAGGCTGCAGTTATACAAACAGTTTTGTAAAACATAAGATAATTGTACCATTTTTAGAAGAAATGAAAGACCAAATAAGCTACTTGTTTGTCTGTCAGACTATACGGGGGAAACATATTGGTTCTTGGTAAATAAAATAATAATTAAGACACCCAAAACCATAGTACCAGCTTTCAACAAATTCTGAATGCCTTGCTTTTTCTTATTTTGATGACGTAAGAAAAAAAAATATCAAAAAGTATTATTAAACTAAAACTAGTACCTTTTAGCTGGTAAAGTTTCTAAGTGTAGAAAACGTCAGCCAATTAAGAAAGCTAGGTCGTTTTCAACTCCATGTCTTTTGATAGGATACGTCTTTCTCTAAACAAATAACTTGGGAGCACTTTCTTTTGTACAACACGGATATTTATTTTTGTCGTTTCATTTCCATGTCTTTTGATAGGATACGTCTTTATCTCCACAAATAACTTGGGAGCACTTTCTTTTGTACAACACGGATATTTATTTTTGTCGTTTCATTTCCATGTCTTTTGATAGGATACGTCTTT
>JAVFBZ010164882.1:4843-17234 GCA_032466195.1 Katharina tunicata
AGCCACACAAATCACCTGGCTAACCACTCTAACAATGAGTACACACACAGTATCCCAGACTGAGGGACACTTCCTTCGCCCTCTATCACCAATCAGCCACACACATCACCTGGCTAACCACTCTAACAATGAGGACACACACAGTAACCCAGACTGAAGCACACTGTAACACAATCTCTGTCCAACAGCTGTTAAAAACATGGACTGAGACAAATCCAAACAAGATTTCAGTTTTAATGTCAATACAAGTCTTGTCATACATCAATGAACACTTCAATGAGTGGGTTTTGAATTACATCTACTACACCTGCACAATTGAATAGTGAACTCTAAGGGAATAACAGCTACACAAGATAACCTAAAAAATCACCAAGCATCAAAGCATCATTAAAATTATAATTACACAGAAAAGCCTTCAATTTGACTGCAAGGCATAACATCACAATAGTAAAGAAGATTTACGGGTACATGTAGAAGGATTGCTGGTAATGAAAATCAAAATAATAAGAAAATAATTACAGTATCAGGAATTTAGCAGATTACAAAAAATCTATTTACGTTTAAACTTTTATACAAGTGAAAAAAATGCCTTACGCTAAATACGTGTAGCACCTTTTGTACTCTCGATTTCTATAAAGTCTATAAACTTGGAAAGTTTTCTTTTTCGCTTCATCTTTTAACACAATTCATGTACTAAAGACTTATATATATGTGCAGAAGACAAAAAATTTAAGTTTTCACATACATGTACAATTTTAGATTATTTACATCAGTACCATAGTAATGTGGTTGTGAGTACTGAATAGAAAACTGTTGTTAACAATGTTAAAAAAAGGGAGCATTGATTCTCTGTGAAAAACTTCAGAATTGAGGTCAATGAAGTGGATTTCATTAACTCTATCTGTGTACAAGTGACAGTCACTCAAACTACACACTTTTTGATACACCTATCCTATAGATTTCTAAAATCCAGAGTCAACTTTAACAGAAAGGTGGCATGTACATATAGTACATGTATATACCAAAAGTATTACACTTTGAACGCACATTAATTTAAATGATAAACTAAATGGCAACATTCACTCAAAGAAATTTACTCCTCATAATACACTTTGGCTTGTAAAATGATTAGGCCTATTAGGATACTCTTTTTGAAGAATTACCCAAAGGGTAACAATTAATACACATTTGAAGGCATGCAAAATAAAATGCACTAAAAACTCATCTAAAGTCTATTAAAGTGTATGACTAAGGAACGGTATTAAAAAAAAAAACGTAAAGTGTAAAATTTACATAAAAAGTACTTTTAAATACACTGAAGCTTTTCAGTGACTTCAGATATCAATTTCTTACAGGCGCAAAACTTTAAAATTGGAAACTTGGGACATTTAATATTTTTAATTTTCTGAATATTGACAAGAAAGGACAAATATAAGCAGTGATTACCAGCTTAGGGCATAGTATTAGCCAGAAATTAAAAACAGGGAGTCTCAAATCACTATATTCAGAGAAACAGGGTGTCTCATTTGACATTTTCACTATCTTTCCCATGTTGAATTTGACTGAAATAGGGTATCTCACATGGATTCCAGGGTGTCTCAAAGACAGTGAGACACCCCTCTGGCTAACACTATGGCTTAGGGTATCATGCACTTTCAACAGCATTATTTGATGTAAATAGGAAACAATTTTCTTACAGATAACAACTTCTTTATTATTTATTTGTTAGGTGATCTAAAACTGATCTGAATCAGAAATGTTATCCATAAGAAAACTGTTTCCTACTTACTCTGTACCAGCTTATAAATGCCACTCAAGTATTTGTTTCATGTAGTTTGATGGAGCGGGATACAAACGAAAATGTCACAGCAACTAAAAAATTATATTCTTTGGCCAACAAGCCATCTAGAATGTTATAGTCCATGGAAAAAAAGGGTAAACAAAACTGATGTGGAATATGATGGGTACAAAAGGGCAGACTATTCTGGTTCAGATCAGTTTAGATCACCTTTTTTTTATCCGTGTAAACACAAAAATTAAAAAAATCCAGATCAGAGATGGCCTCAGACCCAGCACTTTGTGTAACACAAGATTTTATTGTGTGCTAAAAATATTAAGGAATCTTGAATTATATATTTTGTTCTTAAATCAGTTAGGAGTATTATCTAGTCAAATAACTAATAGATCTATAAAACAAAGAAAATCTTCATTCAAACTGATAAAGGTCTTAATTCTGCCTACGAGATAATTAATAAATTAGTTAATTAATCATCTATTCATTATCAAGTAGATCAATTCATCCTTATAAATGTATTACAATCTGAATAATATTCATAATCAAAAATTAATTAATAATCAATTTATAAATTGGGGATCTAATTGTTCAATTAATTACAAAATTAATCTTGAAATAAAAAATCAAGTTAATTCCTTAATTATTTATTGTCCATGTAAAATTATGTATAATTCAGCTATAAATATTAAAACTTTATTGTGATGTCTCTTTAAAAGGTAAACAACTGAAATTTATATATTTTATTGAATTAACATACTTCTGTAATACAAACAAACTGAAATACCGACCAACAAACAAGTAAATACAACAAAAAGACACAAACCTTGCAGGCCTCTTTGAAGTAATTACCGTCACACTGTAGAAAGGCCGGCCATCCACCGTGATAGGATTCCACAATTTTACAGGGTTCTCTAGTCTTTTCACACGTTTCTTTACTGGGCAGTTCCAGCTCATTCGTATCGTTGTAGCAGTGCGGCATATAGACAGAACACAGAAACGATTGAACAACATCCCAACATTTCGGAACATATCTTAATCCACTCCACAATTTCAAATTTTCCTGGATCTCAGAAAAACTTTTTGAATCGTTAGCAAATAGGAAACTTGTGTGAGAAAATTTCACTCCGGTACCGAGGCAAACAATTTCCGTTTCTGCTGTGATGTCTGTAAAGGTCTGACACGACGGAACGTTCATCAAACACGATGAACTTGGTTTTGATGAAATGGGCAGAATTTGTAGCACTCCAGAAAATAATAAAATGAGTCTCACTTTTTGTGTATAATATCCATTTCTTAGCTCCATTTCGGCAGAATGTGTTTTTGGCTTTATCACTTTTTGATTATCAAATGTTGCAGTACCATAAAATGAATACTTTAGGACTCTTACACATTATGCTATATGTATATACTTCAAATGAATGGGATTGGGAAAAGAAACAGAAATAGTTAGTCTAAGATATTCTCAAATTTCATAAAAATATAAACAAACTTTTCATGTAGTATATTGTTTCACAAACAATTAAAAATAAAATATAATGCTTGTCTGTTTCACTTCTCTATTGTTATTTACATCAAACACTGTAAATAAACGATTTTTGTTTTCAACTTCTCGAGTAGAAGGCAATATATACGTTTCACACGAGCACTTTTCCTACTGCTTAACAGGACACGTTGTTGTTCCTCAGTTAATCTTTTGAAAATACATTCATGGCCCGTCTCGGAGAAACCCTCAGTAACATTCCTATAGACGTGAAACAAAACCCCGCTAGGCCAGGAGTTTATAAAACGTCAATGGTTCTTAGAAAGATAAGTAGTGACATCTATATAAACTCACAAAAGCTCAAAGTTTGCCCCACAACGGCCGACATCGTAGCTACCCATCCCTGCCCAGTTAACTCACTTGTAGAGGCCACGAGAGATTCAAAACTACACCATCTTTGTCAGAAATCGCAACTTTTTCGCCACAAATATGCTCTAACAAATTTGTAAATTAACACCAGCATACCTCACAGTCATTCCTTTTTCCCGCTCTTTTAAAGTAATCGAACTTTCATAGCTCTTTTATCAACAAACTTGTCGATATAAAACTTTGTCCGTGTCCTACTTTTCTCGTCAGAAGCAATCAATAGGTAACAAGCACCAGATTGACCCAAAAAGAGGTCAAAGTTCAGAGTTGAAATTCTTTCAAGCCACGCCCACTTCTCCTGTTTGACAGATCCAGGGATTTTGAGAGCAGTCGCTTTTTGTATAGTAATTTATTTCGGTATGTAAATTTATATTTGGAATATATTGAAGACTATGTAAAAATCATACTTCAGCCAAACGTATGTTCAATGTTCAACTTTTCAAAATACAAAATTTACTTTTAAAAACACAATCTGCCAGGCTTGAGTTTAAACATCCAGGCACTAGCCACTATAACATCACGACCGTTGTTCGCTATTTTTTGGCGATAATATTATTTCTAAGGAAGTAAAAGCCTAAGCCTAAACAATTATTTTAAAGAGTGGCATTCCACTTAATATTTCTGAACCTTGTAATTGATTATTTTATAGTTTTCAATTTGTAAGCTGACATGTTACTTTATCCCATTTAACACTAATTCCCGCCAACTGATGAATGCACGGTTTTGATTGGCTCGCGCTTGCCAAACGTCTCGCGAACTTGTGTTTCAAAATGGCTGCCCCCTTGATCAACTAATGTGAGCTGTAATAATTAATACCAGTTTTGTCAAGGTATTTTTTTTACAATACGTATTGTCATTGTTTTTGTAGGCGTGCATTTCCCTTAATTTGCCACCCGTCTTAAGGTAAAAGCGAGAAGACAATCCTCTTCGATTATTCAGTTTGTTTTCCAAACAGCAGTGACATGTTCATTGAATGTTCAGTTTTCGTTATTGTAAATAAAGAACTGGTGGTCGAATCGTTATGGTACTCTGCGCAGATTTCAGAACTTTTGTCGATGACCTATATACATTAATTAGGGTTCACCCGTCACTGCTGAAAATGGTCACTGAAGCTCATAGTGTTAGCCAGAAATCAAAAACAGGGTGTCTCAAATGACTATTTTCAAAGAAACAGGGTGTCTTATTTGACATTTTTCCTATCTTTCCCATGTTAAATTTGACTGAATTAGGGTGTCTCAAAGATACCGAGACACCCCTCTGGCTAACACTATGCTGAAGCTAATAAAAACTAACCATAAACCTTGCCCTAAAACTACATGTAAGCCTAACCCTTTTCCTAACACTAAACCTACATGAAATATTTTTTGTTCGTCGTTTAGAAAGTGACAGTAAACAGTATTTTGCTGTTTTTGGGATGACTCTCTCTGGTACTGAACAGATTATAGTTCAGACAATTTTACAAGCTCTTGCAGGAATCGAACCCAATACCCTGCCTCAGAGTTAGGCAACCGAGTCACCAGCAGTAAATTCCAGCCACCTAAACCACTCAGACATCTGACCATCCGACATTCCCGCAAGGGTCTCACCAGCTCAGTCTGCAAAATATTCTGAACCAGAATCTGTTTAGTATCAACGGGTGTTATCCCAAAAAACGAAAATACCTAACCAACATGTAATTCTGAACCTAAACCTAAACCTAACCCTACCTTATGAACCTAACCTGACTTTATGAACCTAACCTGACTTAATGAACCAAACCTGACTTTATGAACCTAACCAGGAACTCAAAAACACTAGGTTCAAGTGACAGACCAATTCTACAATTATACCAATCTCAGTTGTTGGACAACTTTATTGAAGTTATAAAGTTTCGATATATTTTTTTTTTCCTCAGCAGGTAAAAACACACTTAGAAATGATATGTCGGAAAAAGTTAACACACTGCCAGCTCCCAAAAAGAAGAAGCGAGTGAAAGCCCTACGACATGCCCCATTTCCAATCCCGATCCAATCAATAACGAATGATGATGCCAGCTCCAGGAAGTGGTATTTCTACAGTGGTTACTTGGTCGGTTCATCTGTCATTGTAACTCAGACTGGGGACATGCATTACCTATATCACATGGTATGGGCTCTTTTTAATCATGTGAAGTGCAAAATTGTCTCTTTTATTAAACTTTGACACAAGTACAATCCACAGATTCTGGAGCAATCCATTCATTTGAATTATAAGTTTTATTGATAGATGTTGTAGACCAATCAATTTCCAAATCACATAGTTATGGTGATAGATTCTTCCAACAAGGACATCGGTTGAAACTGAAAAGTGATGTTAAATATAAAATAGATTCAATAACATCATTATTTCACAGTGAAATAAAAGCTTAGGTTTTTTATAAGTTAACTACTTCATAGTTTAACCTCTTATTGGGCTAGATGTAGGAAAGTCAAATTTTTACTACAGGGATATGGAAAATTCAGTTACCGTTTTAATTCTTTGAGTTCGGACCCTCTAACTTTCGGACGGTCTCGTCAGTGTGTGGAAAAAAATGACTAAATTTACCTCTATCCACTGCCCCTACTATGAACATTTGGCCTCGAACTGCAAGCAGATCTACAGTGCTATTATAAGGGTATGTTGTATCCTAGGGCCCAGACGTAGCTCTCTTACCGTATTTAATAATCTTTGATGTTTATAGGACAGAGAGTTGCAGTGGGTTATCATGAGCAAACCTTCAACGGAAAACTGGCCCATAATGTCAACTGACTAAATAAAACCAATGATAACAATAGCTTAATTTGTCATACCTCTGTAGTAAAAATTTAACTTTTTTAGCTCAATAAAAGGGTTAACTCAAAGTAGTTAAATTATGAGATATCTTAGCTTCTATTTCACTGTGAAAGAATGATCGTATTGAATTCTTCACGTTTTGGTATTTATGCTGCCCATCTATAGTACTGTTCAGAATGAATCGACTGAAACCATCAAATATCGCAATTACATGTAAATATCATTTCCAAACTTCTTGCAAATGTTGAACACTGTGAAGCATTGAATAAGAATGATATAAAAATCAAATTTGGTTTCTTTGTGGATTTCCAGCTTGCACCTGCAACGCAAATGTGTCATGAGTGAAATATGTCGGAGTATAATGTTTAAATTACCATCAAATAAATTATATTTTTCTTTGTAGGGTTTTTTTGGCAAAGATAATTTATCCCGGAGTGGAGTAAATTATGAAAGCAACTTCCCTACAAATGTTGAACACTGTGAAGCATTGAATAAGATTGATATAAAAATCAAATTTGGTTTCTTTGTGGATTTCCAGCTTGCACCTGCAACGCAAATGTGTCATGAGTGAAATATGTCGGAGTATAATGTTTAAATTACCATCAAATAAATTATATTTTTCTTTGTAGGGTTTTTTTGGCAAAGGAAATTTATCCCGGAGTGGAGTAAATTATGAAAGCAACTTCCCTACAGTCTCAAATTCCAAAGGGGGGTTAAAGTTAAAGGTGATGAAGAGAATAAGGTATGGGCATAATGGGCATACAGCGAGGCTAAGTAATACTGAGTTATTCAATTGCTGGTGGGTATATAAGGGAAGTTTTCTTCTTGGTTTTCTACCATACACTGGCAACGCAAATTAGTAGGTGAGATACTCTTGAGTACGACGTTAAACACTAATCAAACAAACAGACAAACAAATCTTTTTCTGGTGGTGGGTGGCATAGTGTTAGCCCAAAATCAAAAACACGGTGTCTCAAATCACTTTTTTCAAAGAAACAGGGTGTCTCATGTGATATTTTTCCTATCTTTCCAATGTTAAATTAAGCTGAATTTGGGTGTCTCAAATGGACTCAAGGGTGTCTCAAAGACACGAGACACCCCTCTGGCTAACACTATGGTGGGTGGCAGCTTGAGTTTTCTTCAAGGTAACGGAAATCACTAAGCAGTTGCGTCAGGAAGGGTTGTGTGAGCTGCCCACAGAGATGAAGGGCATCAGGAAGCGGATCTGTTGTCTTGTATTGCATGTATGTTGTGTTCCACCCGTTTTTAACCTGTTCAAGGTCATAGACTCATAGGTTGTTTCCTTGACCCTCGAGTCATATGGATCAATCAATGATGTGAAATATAGTGAAATATATAATGTTCACGCCACAGCGTAGCTGAAATACCGCTGAATGTGGTGTAAAACCCCAATCAATCAATCAATCAATCAATCAATCAATCAATCAGAGTCATATAAAATGTCCTTAAATACCATTTGACATGTTTAAAACCAATTGTTCGAGTTTATTCAATTAAATTTGCCCTCGTATTCTTATTATTGCTAACCTGTAACAGAATTTTCTTGACATTCAGCTATATTCAGGAAGTTGACACTGGGGTAATTTTATATAAGTAAAATGCCTTTTGTTTTTTGATTGGGGTTAAACACCATACTTACATGTAATACCCTTTTGGATGGTATTTATTTTCACTCCGACAAACTATCTCGGTTATTTTTATGTATCTTTAACTTTAAACAGTGTGCATGGTTAAATACATATCCTGTTTTTAAAAAGCTAATGGAACAACTTTCTTGGTTTTAATTAAATTTTATAATACAGTATTTCATTTGTTGACTTACAGCTATGTAAAACATTTGAACTGGCAACGGCAGAAAGAATCACAAGATAATGGCAAGTCATTTGAGGAGATGAAAGAGTATGACAGTGAAGGATATATTTATGGAAGCCCTTGGGAACAAGGTGCTGGCTGTTCCCAAAATCATAACCATAAATATGGTGTGGAAGAAGGAACTTCGAAAGATAAAGATATGTGTGATGATGATAGATTAACAAACAGTGGAGAAAATAATGTTTTAGATACAAATGAGACAGAATCAGCCTGTGAGGTCCAAAAACAGAATTTAAAATCTTCCAACACAATGCAATGGGAATCCCAGGAGCCTGATGGAGATTTTTGGGACTTACATTGTGCCCAAATTAATGACCAACAAAAGTCTAAACAGGAAAAATTGGAAAGTAGTGAAATAAAATCTGAGCTTTGCAATTTTACATCTAAGAAAGTGACTGATGACTGGAACTCACAGGAAGGTGATGCAGATTTCTGGTCAGCCGAGTCAACAACAACAGGAGTAAAGCAAAACAAGCTATTGACTGCAAAGGAAAAAGAAAAAATTGAAGATAAAGCCAGTGACAACAATTTTTTGACAGAAATCAAAACTGTGATTTCCAAAAGTGAAGACCTTCAAGTATGTAACATTAGGACACAAAGTACAACTGTATTCAATTCAAAATTAGAAAATAGTGATTTGTGCAATGCAAATGTTGAAAACTGTTCCGTTGATGATCATGTAGGAAACCATGATGATTTAGTTAAAAATTCGAGCAATTTATGTAAATTTGAAAAAAGTTGTGCCTCTCCAAAAAGTGAAACTCTCCAACTTCATGGAAATGACCAAAGTGAAGAGAATCAGCCAATCACATCTTTAGATCCTTTATGTCAGTCACATGATCAAGATGGGGACATTTTATTGGTCAGCGATTCTGAAGATGAAAACTCAACCAATCAGAAAACAGGTGGCACATGGAAGAGGGTTGTCAAACATGACCCCTACAAATTAAACGAACATTTGCAATTAAGTTTGTCTGAGGTTTGTAAATTGTTTTGTCTCTTTTCATTAACTAATTTGGGTAAATTTATCATAGGTAGACCAGACATGAGCTCATATAAACCTGCCAAGTCCGTTGTAACACAGACGGCTGTGAATGCAAAGGGAGACAACTTTTGAGCAGTTCTCAACACCACTGAGGCTAATGAGTTCACAAATGGTTTGTGATGTGTAGTTGTTGCAATAACTGGCAAATTTGGGGAGATGTCTGTGTCTGTTTTTACCCCATTAACTTAAGTTATTTTACAGTAAAGAATGAAACCGAGAGCGAGTATTAAAAATTATTACACACATCTAAGTGTAAATATTTCTGTTGAGGTATAAAGATAGATATCTCGCAAAAATTGGGGAAATATTTAAAACAACAGTACTTTTAAATGTTTATGTTTATATATATTTTCATGTTCTTCAAGTGTGATTTTTTTTTTTTTTTTTTTCGTCCTTCAGGCTTTTTTCTTGTCTTACGGCTTGGGATGTTTTGTGTGCTATAATCAGGACAAGGTGAGAATGCTTTGGGATACATATAAACTTACACGTAGTTAACCAATAACACGTCCAGATGTGACATGTGGAGTTAATAGAATACATATAAAGTACAATGTGCTCTGTTAAAGCTAGTCTAAACGTGGAGTATTTGGCTGATTTATTTCTGTAATTTGTGAAAGGAGTTTACACACAGGCATATCAGAGACTATAGATAAATGAGACTTGTCACCTCGACCTATCTCAGACTAGCGTCCTAAGCTGCCGTATTGTTTACATGGACCGTGGCGCCCCCTTTCTGTCATGAGTCGATGCAGAGCTGTCAAAATGCTGACTAATGGAGTCACAATTGCACACACTGCCGGACAGCAATTAATAGCACCAACGACTACGGGGCACCACTGTTTAATTTTTAACATGGCGCTGGCGAAGTTACCAGCCTCGTCAGTCTATGGTCTCTGGACCTATCCTGATAGTTTCATGAAGTGCATGAAAATACTTTTAAAAACAATAACTATTTAAAAAAAAAAATGAAATAAAATAATTTTCACAATTTATTTAATGATAATTATTGTACCCTTTTTGTTTGTCTGATTTCAGAAAGCTCTGACTGTAACAGAAATGTGGCAGAAATTCCAAGGATTAGAAAAGTCCTTCCTTCCCAATTACATAACCTATCATTATTTCCGTAGTAAAGGATGGGTGCCTAAATCGGGGCTCAAGTTTGGAGTGGATTTCAGTAAGTTATTTAGATCCTAAAGTAGAAAAACTAAAAAAGAAAATATAAAGTTGATTATGAATGTCATTATGACAGATGTATTTTTTGCGTGGTTGTCACGTGTCACCTTAGGGCAGCCAACCGTTTCCATTAAATTTATATTTGGGTCAGCCTCTTGCACTCTGATGAACACATAACAAGGACACAGGTAGACAGGACACTCGATTTTATTTGACATCAACGGAACAAACGGATACTGGACAGATACACGGGATGGCGTCTCGAAAACGGAACTCTAAATGGCTACTGCCAAGTATATGGCCGCCTGCCTATGCTCTTGGATGTGGCCGCCCAAGCTAGCGTGGGCGAACCAGTCTATTGCCGGTCAAAATACAGAGTGAGTAAGACGATAAATTGTTGTGGTTTAAATACGAATCAATCCAGTAGAACGGGCATAAACATTAGAATAACAATTAAATAAAATTGGGGAGGTTGGTATCGAAACGCCTAATCAATACTATATAATGCTAAATTTTAACTGGCTGCAACCATACACAGATGAGACAGCATGATACCTAGTTTGAATTGCCGCTACTGTCCAGTACCGCATACATGTAGAATAGTTACAAAATATCTGTTATAACGTGTTACATAATATTTAGTCACCTTGTGACAGTGGTGCTCTTGCCTGATGACACAATGATTTACCGGAGTGAAAAATCTTACTTCATATTGAACTCTTCTGACATACTATTGTTCATATCTTTGAGAGGTATTTCAAAGTTTGCAAGGTAATATGATGAGACTCTACAGATTACATCTTCGTTTCCTTCATCCAGTCAGCTGAATGGTGTCAGACTGTCACACTATAGGAACCATTCCCTAGATTCCAATATAGGTATCAGACTGTTCAATTTTGTGAACTGGAATCTGAAATAATCAGGGCAAACAACTATGGCTGCGGAAGGAACAGGTTTTTTTTTTTTTACGAGGTTTCTTTTAGGTTTTTCTTGACACACTGGCGGCACAAAGTCATCATACAAGTGTTGAATACGACGTTAAAAAACAATCATTAAAATAAATCTGGATCGACTTTTTTAAGCAATTGGGCTAGCACTCTGTCAGAGACTCGTAGAAGTTAAACACCCCAAGCTTTAAGATGTTCCCGCCATTTGTATAGTTAGTGATTGTAAAACTCCACTTTCAACTTTTATTATAAATATGCAAAGATGTTCACCAACTTTTATATTAAGTATTTCTAACTCCTCTATCATTTCGTTTTCAGCATTTTAATAATATGCACACTGACAAAATCCACCAATTTTGTACGCAATATTTATAACTCAACGTTCATGTTTTAGTTGTGTACAAAGAAGGCCCTCCATTTTATCATGCATCATTCTCGGTTGTGGTCCGCTTGGTCGAGGACGTGACCTTGAAGGATGACCCCGAATCAATCAACCGTTCTCTCAACTGGGTGTCTCTCTCAGGATTAAATAGGATTACTGAAAACGTGTCCAAGGTATCTGTAGATTCAGTTTACCTTTTATAAATTGTTTTCTACTCCTATGTGTTTGGGTGTTAGTCATTTCAGAAAGCTAGTTGTTTTAAGGCATTTTTGAAGAATTAAGAGCGATTTAAAGTTTTTAAAGTTTATTTTAGTTGGTCAGTGTAAGGAAGGCATTCTTTACCATTACCTTTAAAGTAGGTAATAATAAGCTCTGAATTTTAGCTCATTGAAATGGCTACCTTTTTATAAGAGAGTGATTTTTAATGAATCTGTACTTGTTTTTAAAATTCAAAATGGGC
>JAVFBZ010164893.1:1639-17234 GCA_032466195.1 Katharina tunicata
GTTAATCGTATGACCCATTTTTTATTCTTCTACTTTTTGATAAAAAAAAATTCAAAGCATCTATAATACATGTTCCTGTTATAAGATAAGCAGGAATAATGTATTTTTTGTAATTCACTTGAATAACGTGCATGTCTCCATGTCACAAAAGCATGGCAGGCCCATCCTGTCATAATATGCAGAGGTCGACTTCCAAATTTTTATGAAATTTAATCCGCTCTCAAAGACGATTAGCCTCTGGCACAAATGTTAACCTTTGAAGTAAGTAGCTTCATTTTTGGTTTTGTTACTTTCACTGCTTATTGTTGAGATTCACGGCCATCTTATAAGTAAAATAATGGGAGGTTCCTGTGACCCAGGTCTCTCGGAGCTAAGGGACATCAATAAGCTTTGCAAGATCTGTTGTGGCGTCCTGTTTTGAGTGGTGGCTTTGTCCTGTGTTGTCATGCATTGTCTGTTGTCAGTGTTAATTAGTGAGGTTTCATTCACCCATTTGGCATATGAGTGAAAACACCTTAAGTATGGTGTCAAACCTCAATTAAACAATATAATTGAAATACCCTTGGGCATGGCATAAAACACCAGTTAATTATCAAAGGTCTCATCATATTCTGATTGTTTCAGGGTTTTCACACCCCTATCACACCTGTCCGCTTCACCTTGTGACAAAATTCCAGAAATTGGCAATTTGTCCTAAACGTAACCTAAACTCACAGTGTTATTTCTTACCTTTAATCAAATTTATTCAATGTAATTTTATATTTTTGGGGGGGTGTATTTTAGCCAGAGTTGAGGTTATTAAACGCCTATGACGCTGTTGTCAAATTGTAACAGAAATAAGGCGAGCCGGTTAAAGTATTGTCATCTCTTAAAAATACACGGCTAGAAATTCTATGCACTTTCCGGTAAATTGAATTTGCTGTTAAAGGATGTCATTTCATTTTAAAGAATATGATCATTTATCTTGATTTCAAAAAGTAATTTCTGAATATAATGACACTGATTGATCAGAGTTGTACTGGGTACTGCTTAATGATTCATCTATTTATGACAATTTTATAAAACGAAATTAAAAGTTTTTGGAATGCATTTCAAATTTTGACTTCAATTATTGCTTTTTGGAACAGGCTGTAGAATAGAATGTTTTGACTTTAATCTCCGATGCTGTAAAGAGACGACACTCCTTTATTGTCCATCATGAAGAGAAATATTACTCCTATTGTCTTAAATTTTATAAAAAAATTGTCTATTATTGACTAACCTTTGACATAGTATGGAATAGAATTTTCAATCATACTACATTTGTGGTGTGACTCTAAAGGGATTTTTTAAATCTGATATGGAACAAGGCTCTCTACCATCAGAAATGAATTATGTTTGCATCACGGTTGAAAGTCACATACGCGCCCAAAATAAAATTTCTTATCTTACAAGTTCCGAAGTTTGTTCACAAATGAAAACAGTTACTTTGAAATAAAAAATATTTAATTGTTACAAAGCTAGTCATGAGCCAGGAGAAAACCAGGGCTTAATAGGAATTCAACGTAGAGGGTCGTCCATTTAGGTCACATAACCTTTGATGACCTAGATTGTCAATCTTGTAAGGGAGGAGACTAATAACCGTTGACTTGGCACATGTGACACATCCTCGTAATAGATATACTGACAAAATGTTTAGTTTTCTTTTTTTTTTTTTTTTACATTTTTTTGACCTACTAATCTTGTGGGTGGAATTAACGGAAAGCCTCTAACTTTCATGTCTTGAGAAAAAAATCTAAACAACACCCAATTTCTGGAGGGGTGTTTGTGTGTGACTTTCATGTCCGAGGTTCCATGACTTAATTATGTTTAGGGCAGTTGAATGTGCACTACCCTAAATTCAAAACAAGTTTGATCTAAAGTTTTTAGAAATCTATTGAATTACAAGATAGAAGTGAGTTTGGAACTTCAACTTTATTTTCTGGTAGTTTCAGCATCCAAACTTCATACAAATTTCAAGATTGTGTTTCTTAACTGTTGCCTAATAAGTGGTGAAGAGATTGAATTTTGTTAAAGGATTTAGGGTAGTGTATTTGATCAGAAATGGTAACACAAACTCTGGTTTATAATTAGTCTTTATTGAACAAAATACATTAGTATGTTTTAAATACATAAAGGTTTGTTTGTTCTTTCTTGCGGTATAACTCTTACCTTCAGAGGATTGATTCAATTTAGGAGTGAAATTATTTCTTTCTTAATTTGGTTAATATTCTAACTTTCCAACTTTAATGAACAGATCAAAACAAGTGTTAAGTCTATAGTTATGGTTTTATTTGCTGTTGTTTCAGAGAGGAAGAATTTAACCATGCAAACATGGAACAAAATAAGACTGCAAAAGTTTGATTGCGGTGTGACCCTAAATTTCAGTGATGGGATCAAACCGGCTAGAAGCAAGAAACCATAATTCTTGGGCTCAAACAACAAGTTCAACATTAAAATACATGCATTGTGTAATCTGAGATAGGGTACAAGTGATAAATTAAACTTTACCCACTAGATAATACAAAGTGATAAATCGACAGAACAAATTAGACTTTGCCCATAAGATAAATAAAAAACTATTTCTTATAAGTGTTTTAAACGATATACCTACTGCTGTATGTTTGATCGGGTATAACTGGAGTGTTAGGTCACTCTTGTGGGCAAGATAAACCACCTTAAACAACAGTACAGGATTCAACACAGGGCATACAGGAAGTGGATTTGCCCTATGTAGTACCAAGACATGCTGCCAACCACCTGCCCAAAAATTGTTAACGGCTTGTCCTTCATTACCAAACTTGAAACAACCTTAGATTACATTTGGTTCTATTCCTGATTTCTTGTTTGTTCACTTCATTTTCAGTAAGGCAGTGAAGGTGTCCAACTTCGAACCTTACTTCTCCTCTTTCTGACACTTGACTAAATACTGTTTAAAATAAGTGATTAGGGTGCGAGTATTGGAATATATTATATCGAACAATAGCAATGTATAACATTTAATAATCAGGCAAGTTTTTTTGGTTCACATGTAATATTTCATCATCATTCCATTGAAATGGGATCTAATCCTGGACAATATGAATTTGTCTCCTGTGACACACATGGCCAGAAAAAACACTCCATTCTGTGATTTTCTCATAAACCGTAAAAAAAAACTTTTTATCTAATTGAAGCCTAGTATGACTACTATTCAGCTTAAAGAAAAGAAGTTACCAAGCTGCAAGGAATTGCAGTACACGTACCAACTTACTTAAATATACAAGTCAAACTTCCTAATCTGAATGAGACTTCACTTAGGCAATTTAAAAACGATTGTTTGATTTGGGTTTTCAAAACAGATTGGCATCCTGATGCCCCTTAGCTCAGAGAGCACCAGGGCACAGGAAGCTCTCGCCCAACCACCTGCATTTAAAAAAGATCAGAACAGAGCATCAAATAAAATGCTAGTTCTGCAAAGAAGGCAATTCTGGTCATATTTTTTCCAAACCTTTGCAATTTAAAGAGATCAGAATATTGCAATTGCAGCCAAAATACGAATTAAAATCAAGGGATTGAACTTTTAGTCCTCGATTCTAACCTATGTTATATCACAGAGTTTTATCACCTGGATAAATACAACATTGCATAGAAATATATACTTGAAGCCAAGGGTTTGGGGGAAGGGGAAGTTAGCAACTGATCTACTGACAATTTACAAATGAACGTAGTTACATAGTAACAACAATATAACCTTGATACCAGTTAATAACAGTGAAATGTATAACATTTACAAATTGATTCCCATGTCCATGTGGATAATCTTGAGGCTAAATAAACCATGATTCAATGCCTTTTATATTTATAAACAATATTGCTAAACCAAAATTAAAAAGATTGACAACATGAGTATCTGCTCAAGTATTAGCTCTATTGTTGAATATAGTACATATGGCTTCACGTCAAGACCATACACCACACACTGCCAGACCATAAATAATCAGAAACTCCATTCCGGAATCTGCCATAAAGAACAGAAACTTCCTAACTCTACAGTTTATTTTCTCTCCTCCTATGAACTACTGGTATAAGATGAAAGAATTAATAAAAGTGATTTGAAAAGATAATAATAAAAATAAATAATATTTTTTTCACCCAGAAAACAACTTTCTTTGAATATATAAGAAGTGTTTAAAAGACCAAGGTAATTGCTAGGTTGTCTGGACTTCCTTAGCAACCATAATTTTTTTATGAAATGACATCCATAGTTACACAACATTTTGTCTATTTATTTTTTGGAATAGTTTTGACACTAATCCTGGTACTTCAATGCTATGTTGTTAAATGCATGTCTTTAATAGAATAGCCCTGGATGTATAAAGAAGTCCTATTTCAGCCAGATAGGAAGAACTGAACAAAACAAGTTTAGTAGCTAGCAGGTCACCCACCAAAGGCTTGTTTTTTAACTAAACTATTGAATCTTCTTATTTTTGAGAACCAAATTACATGTACTTGTTTTTCAAAAGATTTATAACATATAATTATAAAAAGCCAAATTAAAGTTAATCAGTGTATCAACTGAACCATGGAAATTTGTAGGATTTTAAAAATATCTTGGTGTTGCTCATGATTAGATTGATCAATCTAAGTGAATTTTGACAACTTTTTTTCTGGTTTTATTTTAAACAATAGACCAATCCCACAAACTACAAATTATAAGGAAGAGTATACTACAGTATGCTACCCTTGTTTAGACTAAAGCAGCAGTTAATATTTAATATAAATACGACCATATATATTCGTGTTTACTATTGGTCTTCTTCACACACATATACCGGTATATATTAAGGGGTTTACTACTAACTCTAAACTATAAATTTGTAGGTTGTGCTTATTATCACCCATACCTTATATCTATCATATATATGTGTTACATAATCGCCACAAATTTATCTTCACATATACATGTTACATGTATTGCCTTTTCTCGAGATGCGCCTATACATGTAGGTTATCCAGAACAACTCGAAATTCTATGTAGAAACTTGTCTCTGAGAATTTATCTAGAACATGAAATGATTTATCGCTTATTAGTCGATATCCCTGTGCCAGTGTGATTACTCTTGATAAAACTATATAGGAAATATCCATGTATAAATGGAACGCCACTATATTAACTTATTGCTCTCTTTTCCTTGAAGTGGGCAATTCAAAGCTCCATTAGTCTAACACTCAGTTAGAGCGAGTTGTTTTACGTCACAATATAATTTGATTCTTACGCATTGTACTGTTATCTGACAGACCATCACGTTAACAGAGCTGCGAACAAGTGACTTCACCTCCACGAAAAAAGGTCTTAATTGTACCTATGTGAGTCATGTTTTTAAATAAAGATTATCTATCTATCCATCTGTCAAACTAGTGGTCCCAGACAATGACTTACTGATACCATTCCTCATTGTCCTGGTTTTGCAACTAATGACAGGCTATTACTATCAGGTATGACCTGTGCCCTGATAATGAGGGAATCATTTAGAACATAGGAAGATCTGTCTAGTATGTGTAAGGGAACGAACTCCATGTAACCAAAGCCTTTATGATTCCTGGGAGTAGAGGGTCTCTGAAAGGCAGCCAGGTTAGGTTTTGCAAACAGTGTTTCCACAATATGTCGTCGCAGCTCACAAAACGGGTTCTGATCTAAAATTGTCAAAATTATTTTCCCCGTGAAAGGCCATTCTAATATGTCATCAAACTCTCCTTGCATGAAATGGACAAACACAGACATGTGGGTACCTCTGGCGCTGTCCACTCCATTTAAATTCACACGGACACACATTTTATAGCCGTAGAGACTAGAGTGAAACGCAGGACTGTGCAGTACTGTTGTTTCACCAATTTCTGCCTCACGACGAAGTCTAGGGAAGCTTTTCACTTTCCACAAAAAGTTACCATTGCAAGCCCGAGACTCAAAATTACTCAAAAATGACATTTTATCTTCCATGATAAACATCTTCTGCCTAAGATCTCTGTTCATACTTCCTAAGTGGTTGACCCTTGACTCCAACTCTAAAATATGCTGATCGTGACGTGCCAAGCTTTCATCTTGAAAAGCATTTCTATATTTAAGCGATGTAAACTCATGTGGAAGAATGTTTCGGTTTCTCACGGGGTCTTTTGCTAGTGTGTCATCGCCTGATGTAAAATCAAGCACATCTTCAACAACAGACGTATTTTGACCAGGCACTGGTGGTGGTGGTGTTGTTGTAGCGCTAACAGATGCACTTCTGGCAACAGCCTGGGATTGCTGCTGTTGTTGAAGCAAGGAATTTGACACTGGTAATGGTTCAGAGATAAATCCTCTGATTGCTAGAGACTGTGTTGGTGCAGACTCAAAAATCGTTCCTGATACAGAACCTGGAGTTTGTTCGCTGATTCTCTGCGACTGCATCAGTTGACTTAGACTTGACATGCTCGCTAGAATATCTGTATTTACGACAGACTCTGTGGAAGTGTTATGCTGCAAATTTGGCAGAGCTAGTGTCTGTGGTGGAATCCCCTGTAATATACAGTACTGGCAGAAGGCGGCACTCAGCAAACTGAGGTGGTCTACTAAGGCTTCTTGTTGATGAATCAAACGATCACATCTCTTCACCTGTCGGGGAAAAAGAAGCAAGAATCAACAATAATTAATCCTGTGTCATTCACTTTTGTTCAAGTTGTAAATATTGTTGAACCTAGTGTGATGCAAACGATATTGTTTGTGTTTTTATTTTCAACAAAGTTGTATGCTGATTGGCGAAAAAAATAGCTGGGATCGATGTTGTAAATCAAGATGGCAAACCACACAGCTCTGCTTCGTTTAGTAGAGTGATTTTACTGAATGCCGATTACTCAGCTTTACAAAACTATTGAAAGCTAAAGCACATTTTTTCTGATCAGATTAAAACAGTCTTTCTATCTATCTTACAGGTTATCAAAAGTTTTCTATTCTTTTAAGCTGTTCAGTGGATCAACTAGATTAAGACCAGTAGAAATTTTAATATAAAAACCACCATCGTCCATAAGAGCTCTGTAGCCACGGCAACTTTCCTCAAGGGCTGAACGAGTGCAGTACATTGTATGGGAGGTTGGCTGGATGTATATTTATACACATATTAATTTCATTTCCTGGAGTTCATTATTTCAATGGTATTCCAACAACATGCATGCATGTAATACATAACTCTTTGACTAAAAATAAAAAAAATATTTTTACATAAATTATTCCATAAATCTTGCTAGAGCAAAACCCCTCAGGCTTGTATTATCCTATAAAATTATTTGTTGATGAAAAGATAGTTTGTCTGATTGGTATTTTACGCCATTCTAAAGGTTACTTCACTCATAGGACGGTGTGGCAGTCCAATGGGAGAAGGTTACTACCCTTAAAAACAAAATACACCTAAGTACATTTACAGGGCAAAAACAGGACACCACAACAAATCAGCTTCCTGATGCCTCTTAGCTCAGAGAGCATCAGGAATAATGCCCAATCACCTGCATGGTAAGAAAAAAAAAATCTATGAGTGGTTTGTTGACCTTAAGATGCCTTGATAAAAATTAGAAGGCATCTAGAGAAATACAATCAGATTTGATCGATTGATTGATGTTTATTGCCGTGCTCCAATAAGATTTAAAAGTTTGTAATTCCACCTACCTCGACCATGCAGCCCCAGACTTTAAACACACAATTGATGACAACGTCAGGACAATCAGTATCTAGATGGCTTTGTAGCTTAGAAAATAAAATGAAAAACAAAAGAATGTCTCACAAAAAAATGTTTAAATACAGTTTCCTTACTTAATAGTGTACTGAATGGTGAAGTTTAAATTCGCACGTGACATTTTGACAATTGTTATTTCACTAAAATTGAAAGAGATATCAACTGCAAACATCGGGTAGTGCCGTCAAGAAATATATGTGCGATCAATGATACATAAACTGTAAGATCTGTTCCCATTTCCATAACAAGTCTTTCAATTATATATGTGCTGGTGGTAACAATGTATAGAAGAGTTTTTATGTAGGGGAAGTAACTCTAGTCTGATACTAGGGATCAAGGGGAAGTAATAGCTACATGGTATATTAATAAAGAAAGAAGACTTCTTTCTACATTAGTGAACACAAAAGCCAGCATATATAACTGGTCAATGAATTTTGTTCTTACCTTTTCTCTCAAAAGAGCCTGACCACAGAGTTGACAGGATATGCTGACATTTGGACAGGACTCTTGAAGATGAATCTACAAAGTTAAAATAAAAACTGAAGATTACAGTCGTATTATAGGTTAACATCAAGTGAAGTAACAGTTTGTGGCAGACTATTAAATAGTGCACAATTCTACAGTAAATGCTTCTCCTTCTGCAATAAACAGACAATACAGATCAATTAGAGGACTCAAAATGGGATATGACAACAGATCTCCTTCTTTATGCCCTTTAGCTCAGAGAGCTCCCACCACGTCACAAGAAAGTCCATCATGATGGGACTTTGCACAATAAAGCAACCATTCTCTCAAGGTTGGTTATTTCAACGAATCTTCACATAGATTATTATATATTCACAGTGTGACCTTTTTGTAGGCCTATGAATTCGTCACATTAGAGGAAAATGAACAAAAATGGAAGTGTTAAGATCCAATAAGGACTCAAATAACATAATAATGATTTCCATCGTTGAAATCATTTCAATGAACCGTCTTTCGAATAGCTCACTTAAAGTCAATGTACTTTACCACTTAATAAACTACTAGTTATGCAAAGACTAAAAAGTCTAGAAACACAATCTTGAAATTGAATGAAGTTCTGACTTGAAACTACCAGAAAAAAATAAATCTACTTCCAAACTTGCATATTTAATTTCAATAAATTACTTAAAGTCGGTGGCGTTTGGGTTAAATTTGTTGAGCATTTCGGGTGCTCAGATCTATAATCTGATACCTATGTATAATACCTGGAGATGTGCAGATAGAATTTGCAGTTTACACTTATCACACTCGATCATGCGTTTTTCACAGTTCCTGGCCACATGATCCTGGATGTCCTTCATGAACAAAATACTCGCACAGCCCAGCGGACAGGGCTGGTACGCCATCGGGCACTGTGACTCATGTTCCTACAAACACATAAACAGGGTGCAATCTAACAAAACGTCATACAACAATACAATAGTGTAGGATCAAATGACATCATTTTAAGCTACACACCTACGTACAATGTATTGTTGTGCGATATTTGATTTCATGTCACACTTTGTGAAAGAGGCTCCAGTTTGAGTTATTATTCTATACACTATATAAACTACACACCATATAAATTGATTATATATAAAAATATATTTTGTTGGTGTTATTTTTTAGAATTTGGGTTTTACATATTATTTAAGACTTGCTTTATTATATGACAGCATGGCAGCCCACAATCTTGATTAACCCAATCTTATATCCAAAACTTCAGATATGAATTAGAAGTCACCTCAAGAAATTGGGTTAGCGCATAAGCTGAAATAAATATCATATTCTTTTGTTTGTTGATAGTTGGTCAGCTATGTGTGAAGGGACAATGTTCCTCCAGTGCTAAGTATGACAGTGTGAATATAATCCGGAAACATACTTCTGTTAGCCAGATGGCCATGCTTACATGGACCTGGTGTTTGATTGAAAAAAGCCCACTTTGCACGGACAAGGAACAAAGCGTATGAATAAAATGAAACAGTTAAATAAACGGAATTTTGCAATTTATATATGAATACTTCTAAAAGTGTTTAATATTAAAAGTTTTGTGCCCCCAAAATATCCATTTCAGTTTATGCGCTAACAACTTAAACCAGAAATTTTACCATATTATTAGAATTTCATACAAGAAATGAAAATAAGCCTGTCTTTTGAAGTCAGTCCACAAAGACACTTAAAATAGATTACCTGCATACAAAACACCGGACAAATTCCAAATATAGGCCATATACACTTAATAAATCAAACCTACTTAATAACAACTGACCCACATTATGATAAAGGAGGACAATACGCAAACTTCCTGGTCAAATATCGTATGACAATTTAGGTCCACTCAATCCAAGGTCAACATGGCTTAATGTATTTTATACAAGTCTTATCAAAGATAAACGTATATACACATGAAAATATGGGACACTTGTCTGAAAACTACATTTATACTTTAAATAACGTACATAAAGTGAAGTTTCAATTCATACACCACTATGGTAAAACTTAAGGCTATTTCACTCATATGTTAGAACTTCTCCTTTTGACAGTCAAAAGTTTTTTCTGTCAATAAGAAAAATAGTTTATTGTGCTCCCTCAGAAAAAGTTGCAGACATTATTCTTCACCAAAACTCCATCTCTTTGGTATTCTTTCTGCAGAGTTATTTCTGCATTAGTATTTATATCTTGTGTTAGTTTCTCCACTTTGTGCATTGTGAAATTTGTGCTTTCCCCATCTATGGTCAAATCCTTCACCTCTTCTTAAATTCTTTATCTTTCATAAGACAAAATTTAATTATTTCTGTTATTTTTTTCATCTATTGTTTATATCTCCACTTGATGTGTTTGTTTCTTCACAAGTTTATTTCTTCACTCGACGAGATTATTGCTTCGTCTCTTGTTCATCTGCTTTGTTCATTTGTTTACCTGAGCACTGTGTTCAATTTATTTCTTTATTTCCCCACCAGTTGTGTTTATTTATCCATCTGTTGTGTTCTTGGCGTTCTTAATTTTGTATTTTCTGTTTTTTCTATTTTGTATTATTTCCTTACAGCTAATAGATTCTCTTTCGAAAAAAATGTATATATTTTTTTTCAACAGAACATAATTGTCTAAACTGTAAACTTAAGTATTGTTTTGACCAGAAAATGATCAATCAATGAATGAAAGAATGCAACAGTTTCTTACCTCAAGTCTTGCAAGAACAGATACCTCTTTACAGCCATGTTTATGGTTAGGACACCGTACAAACAGATTAAGAATCTCTCTTTTGGCAAAATTATCAGCAAATAGCTCGTCTATTGTAATGGGCTCATTGTCAGCAGGACAACGCTTGTTTTCATGTTCACTGGAACAGACAAATATACAATAATTGTAAATGACTTGGGAGAGTAGAAGGTCAGGTGCGAAAAACTGCAAGCTGCGAATACATTTGTCGTTCAGAGGCCAGTCTTACGAAGCGGTGTAGTTAACGTTACATTTTATTGTCATGACAACACAATACCTTCACAGGCTTCACTGCTGAACGTCGTGGTAATTATATTATCAAAATATGGTCAAGCTTCGTAAGACAGTCCCCAAGGGGAAAGAGGAGAGGCTTTCATTAGAAATAAAGCAGAATTAAAATAATATTACAATAATATTAAAACGGAAATTTTTTAAATAAAAATTGTTCAAATGTATTTTTATTTTTATTTTTAATTACTACTATTATTGTTTAAGTGTCATTTAGAAACAAAAACATGACAAAGATGGATTTATCTTTATACCTTGAAGTTGTAAATCCATCTTTGTCATGTTTTAACTATTTTTATTGTCACAATTTGCAGAAATCACTCACTTGATCCATTTTGTAATACAGTCGTGGCAGAATCTATGTCCACACTTTGTCTGACAGGGTTCCCTGAGAATTAACAAACAGATTGGACATTCATACTTGGGATCTGGTGTGGGAACGAATTCGTAGTCAAAGCCCTCCGTCTGCCCCATGTAGTCAGGTGATGCCTCCATTGAGAGGCTCTCCGACCCATGGCCCCCGGGTATGACAGTAATAGCCGGTAAGGACAGCGGGCTTCTGGTCGGTAAGGCATCTCTATCAGCCATGAAGTAGCCAGTGCCAGAAAGCTACATCGTTTACCTGCTAAATTACAAAACAAGCGTTAACATGTAAACAAACAATAACTGCTACAATAACCTGTAAAAAAAAAAAAAACAAGTAAATTTACTAGTAGATGAAAACTACAAGATTCTAATTAATTCGTCAGTTATTTTTTGTCTATTTATGCATTACTTAAACTTATTTTACAAGAATATTTTGCTTGTTTTTTTATGTTCTTTGGTGCAATATTTCCAGTCATTTTATGTTTACAATTCAGTTAAAAGTCATGACATACTGGTTGCTTGATTTATTGATTGATTTATCATTGATTTATTGGCAGCAGCCAATCTAGCACAACCAAAAAATGTGAAGTCAATTCAACTTTTAGTTTTTGAAAATAGTAGACAAGTCATTCCTTTACACCAGTGCCAAGGCCCATCATTTTCAGCCAGTCTGGTTTTATATATATTTCCTGTGGGCGTTACCTCAATCTTTTTATTCATAACCTTAAATACTCCTAACATAGGTCTTAACCTATCAATCTAAGTAAAGACATTTGGCAAAACTGTCAAACAAACAAATATTGACAGTCTGCTTATTATATTTCAAATTACTCAGCCTAGTAACTGAAAATTGAAATTCACACATTTGAATGGGTTCACCTTGCCAATGCTTTTGCACAGATTTGTAGTGTTCAGGAATTAAATTGAGTCAAAAAACGCTAATTGTTGTTATGTCACATTACATGTAAAACAGACAGTTTCAAATATGCAGAAGAAAAACAGTGCTAGCTTCTTTAGACAGATAGTATTCATCAAATGCTAAGTTTGACAGAATAAACTGAAGCTCAAGCTGGGTCGTCTTCGCTGGATTAATTTGTTTGCGAAGTGAAAGAACCTGTAAATACAATTTTTATAACAACTCAAAATACATCAAATTGAGATAGAAAGTCTATGACTGACATATTACTTTATGATACAGCTTCTGATTAAACAGTCAGAGATTAAGATAAACTTTTTCTTGTTAACCCTCGTCTACTTACTGTTTTTGACTTTGGGCCAGTCAGAACTGAAATTTGGTTCAGTCAGACACAAGGTACAGAGTACAAACTTCAAGTTGGTGAACAAACTTGAGACTGTGATGACACACCCATATGTAGTTGTGGTGATATTTCATTACAGGTTACAATTTGTACTTCTAATTGTGAGACAAGTTCTACCATTATTCTACGGTTTTCCCCTTGTCACTCGCAATTCACAAAAGACAGGAATATAGTTATAAAGAACAACAATACCGGCACTCTAAATACATGTACAATATCACGTAATAGCAAGTCATGTCTTTGTGACGCTTCAATGATTTTTAAAAGTACATCTGATATTGAGGACATTTGTAACCAAAATGACACATCATATACTCGGGAAACTATGGAGTAAAATATATTTAAGAAAACATTTTCTAAAAAGGATTTGGGGCTTCACGCCATATCTTAAGTTATATTATTAATATGACAGTAGGGCAGCCCAATGGCTGAAGGAAACGAACCTAATTGACACTGGCAAAAAACAGGTTCACATGTACATGTAGTTTTCTCTGGAAATATTTTTAATTCCATTTTCTATGTTTGAATTATTTGATAGATGGTTGTTTTTTTTTATTGTAATTTGTTTTTAAGTTATTATACATTTGCTGTGTTATAAAATTTGCTGAATCATTTATTTCATTCTGGCTTAGAGAAACTAGAGCCTTTTACTAAAGCTTAAACTTTATGACATGTTCACTGAAATAACTGTGTCACTGTTTTACTCACGATATCTTGACACCCACACAACTTTAACACACTTTACAACCAGGGGGATAAAACTTACTTCTTAATCATAAACCAAATACAATTCCACCCAGAAACACCCATTATCAGTCATCAAATCTGTTATGTCGAAATTTCATAAACAGGAGACATATGCACTTAATAACTCAGACCTAAAAGACATCCTGTTTTGCAAAAGGTTTTATTTTTGTTTTATAAATCCAAAACTCAAAAGATATCGGCGAATACAAAAGATATCGTGTAAAAAAAAATATATAAAAAAATAGTTTTGTTTAAAATCCAAAACCCAGATATATATTGTGTATTTGAATTTAAAAACAGAATAGTTTGGTTTTAAAAATCCAAGCCCAACAGACAAGGTAAATTTGAATTTTAAAACATTTTATTTATATTTCACAAGTTAAAAAACAAAAGAAATTATGAATTTTTTAATTCTTAATTTTATATTATAATAATTTGACAAATAACATGTAATATTTTACATTCAAATCTTTCTCTGAGGACATAACTGGAAACTATGTTTTTCTTCAGGGAGAAGATTTACTTTCACCCCACCAGACACTAACAACATAGCTGTTGAAGAAATTATGATTCAGCTTGTGTTCTATCACTGCAACTTATAGAAAATCCAAAACTATTAGTCACAAGCTATTATATTAACTGTATAATACAACATCTCAGGCTTTAAAAGGGCATCTGATAAATGAGACATGCTTAAATAGTATAAAGATGCAAATTTACAAATACGATGGAGGATGTCTTTCAATAACATCTTAATCTTAAGTTCTAAACATAAATGTATGTATACACTTCTTCCAAAAATAGATCCAATGGCCTTGATCTCATCATTGCACGACCTAGAAATTCAAACTACCCTAAATGCTCAACAAATTCGACCTCCATGGACACATGTTTCAAGTCATTTATTGAAGGTATTAATGTGAGATTGGAAGTAAAGCTTATATTTTCTTGTAGCTTAAAGTATGAATTTCTTACAAATTGCAACTGTGTTTCTACACTTCTTAACCTTTGCATAAAATGTAGTTTTATAAGTGGTAAATGGGGTCGAATTTGTTGAGCATTTAGGGTAGTTTAACTTCTATGCAGAAACATCTTTGTACAGTTTTATTAAAATACAGTCATTAATAAAGCTATCATTTAAGTAAAGACAAAGTCTGACTAAAAATAGCCATTTATGACTTTGACTCCCCAACCCTGAAATAGGCTTTGTTTGTTTGTTTGATTGGTGTTTAAAGTCGTACTCAAGAGTATTTCCCCTATACGACGACTTGCTAATTTTAATAATTTGCGTTGCTGGTGTATGATGGTAAACCAAGAGAAACCTCGTAAAAACACCCAGTGAACTTTAACTTTTTAAGCCGCTGGAAAACTTCCCTTTTATACCCAAGGTCCACAGGGGGGGATCGAACCTGTTACGGGTACAGTGAAGGGAGTTCCGTAGTCGAATGCTCAACCACGGAGCCACCCCTCTGAAATAAGCAGAAGTTTCCAAACAATTTGGCCATCCAGATGAGCTGTTATATCATTTGTGGCAAACCGTGAGAGAAAACCTAACAGTAAATAACAAAAAAACAAAAACAACAGGAAATCTTTGGAGCCTCCGACACCTCACCTGTGTTGTTGAGGGTGCCATATAATGACAGTAGGCCTATCAATCCGTAAAGGGTCCAAAACAACACTGGCAACAAGCAAGACAGCACATGACATTTACAGGATGAAAACCTGGACACCACAACATATCACTTTCCTGACCGATGTCCCTTATCTCAGGCCTAACCCGCCTAACTTACCACCCATGCTACTTTCCAGACTAAATTAGTTAATCTTGAATATGTGTATGTTAGAAAACACTATATGTGGACTGAGGTGTTCCAATCTTTTACACACTTC
>JAVFBZ010164904.1:0-17233 GCA_032466195.1 Katharina tunicata
TTGTTCAACTAGTGAGGAACTTACATATAATAGGGAAAAACTCCTTAAACGTAAAAAGTACCAAATGTAAATAACAACTACGAAACTAACACTTTTCTTGGGAGATTAGCATCACAATTGCACTTTTGTCCTTTCTCACAGTCCCCATTGAGGCCACATTGGCACATTTCACCAGCATCACCGGCCCCGGCAAAATAGCGACGCTTATTTCCATTGTTGTCCACCCAGAATGCATTAGGACTAGAGGCATCATCTGCAAAATAACCAATCAAACCAATTTATAACAATTTAATTTTTTTTAACAGCAGTGAGACCCTGTATCGAAACCTGTCATGTTGCCCTAGTAGCTTTGGCATGACCTTGAATCAAGCTCATGACACATTGTAGGCAACAACATAATAATATCTGAGTTCCTTCAAAGCAAAGGTTGCAAAAATATAACAGGGACAAGATATTTTGTGACGAGTTCGAGTAAAAGTTGCGAAGTTATAGCCTGGATGAGAGTTTTTGTGATATGTAGTCCACGCAACCTAGACATCACCTTGAATTATTAAAGATCATGACACACTGTTGGGTCACATTGAACAAAACAGCAAAGTTTGAATTATTTTTAAGCAACAGTTGCAAACTTATAGCCCAGGGCAAGAGTTTGTGTGACTGTTGTGACTTCTTGCATGTGCAATGTTGACTGGCCAACATCTACTTAAGTTTGAATTCAACCAAAGAGTAACAGCTTAATAGCCCTATTAAATGTTTGTGAATCGTTGCCCTAAAACCTATTGCAAGATTTTTTACACGACTATTTGAATCAAGTTCACTACACTCTGTTGGATCATGGGCAACAAAATGATAAAGATTTAATGCCTTTGAATCAAAGGTTGTAAAATTATATTACAGACAAGATTGTTTGTGCCTTGTTGCTCACATAACCTTTACTTGTAACCTTGACCTGAACTTGAATCAAGATCACGATGCCCAATTGGGTGCTGAGGAACACCATACTAAAGCATGAATTCCTTCTAGACAACGGATGCAAAGTTGGGTGCTGAATAACACCATACTAAAGTGATTAAAATTAAGATTTTTGCCACAGACAACAGTGTCAAAAGGAAGATGTCCCTGACCTCATCCATGGGAGCCAGAATCATGACACAGCCTTTGTCTAATCCAGCAATTTCCAGTTCCAAAAGAATTAGAATAAAAATTATTGACAAAATAAGTGGACACTATTCAAAGGTTATAAAAACTTAAAATTGCAATATGCTCTGTAAGTCTTGTTCACTTCTGCTTTACATCCTCAAAATTGTGGCGCTCTGTTTTGATAAGTGTCTGTTCAGAATGGGTTTTATTTTTCTTTTGGTCCATTAATAGAGCCGAACAGGACATTTGTCACCTTTTTAACTTCCTATGTGGTGTTATATCTAAATATAACAGTAGCATGTACCTGGAACTGGAAGGAATAACGAGAAATCTCTTTTATCACATGACTTGACTTACATGTATAGGCCCAATATCAATAATATATGACAAGTAATTTACTACTCTTGCGCTAAATTTGGTGAAGACAGTTTAAAACCAGTATGCACAAGTAGGAAATACTGACCAAGATTGTTCAAGGTGGCTTGGATACAGGAGATGGCCATCTGTTGAGAGCAATAGCTGGAAGCCTCTGTCAGAGCCTCAAGCTGATCTGTTGTAGCCTGAGTATATGTTATACCCTGATAGTAGGATCCAGGCTCCTCAGAGTTATTCACAGTCACCTATTAGGGACAAATAATCCAAAGACATGACGACTGAGATGGATTTTATGTTATTTTATGTGAGATGGATTTTATTTGTATGCCACTCAAACAAGACAAATAATCCATATTAACAGTATTTTAAAAAAAAACAGCCATATCCTACAGAAGGTCAAAATATATTTTCCTTTTCCTTATAAAACTATAAGAAGCTAGTATACAAAATAAAGGTGTGGCAGCAAAAACATGCAAGACCAAAATTACTTTTTATAATCAGTACTATAGATTGGGTGTCTATACTGGCCTTCCATGGAACAAATCCTGATATGTAATGATCTTATGTAGAATTGGATTATTGTTGAAATGACTTACTTCATCTTCATTGTTGTGGCCAACAATAGTTATACCAATTTGATGGTCTTCCACCATGTCACACACGACAAGGAATGGAGCAACGTTCTTTCCTGTTAACATATTGTGATATTATATTTTCATAGCAGGTTTTTAAAATTAAGTATTCTGTCATTTTTTTAACCAATAACCTGCACAGCATACTTGTTCTAGTGGAATTGATAGGATCTATGTTATCATTAAAGCTTTCTTCAAGCATGTATAGTTTTAAGCCACTTCATGAAAGGAATTCCGAAATCACTGCCCAAATACTTCTGATTCTTTTCAGACACACTGTGTCTTTCCATTTATTTTCTATGATTGACCAGTAATGTAAAGCATCCTTGCAAGTTTTATCTTAGATGTCACTTCCTTTTCATTTTGACTTTTCAATGTGAGAAGTTTGGCTGCATACAAGCCAGCAAAAAGATGATCTACATGTAATCCAGAACAACTAACTAGCACAAGTTTTCAGTCAAGCCTTAGCATTTAGAATCAAATTATGATCAAATCAGCATCTAACATTAAATGTGAAGATAAATCGGAAAAAATCACTAGCTCCGTCGTTGATATTAGAGTTAGAGAGTTTCTATGTTTTTTTCCAGATATCCAGATTATTTGAGTTTTGTTTAAAGACGTTATTGCAGTTATTTCTAATTTTGTGTTGTGGTTCCTGAATAACCACTAATTCTGTTTCAATTATTCCAAGATATTTTGTTTAAACTAACCTGTTAGAGGATTTCCATCAGCACCGTCAGGATCAATCAGATACGTATAGTCTTTCGTGTATCCCATTTCACGCCATTGCTGACATGTTCTAGGAATTCCTGTCAAATAAATAAATCATTAGAATAGTACAGATAAATTTGTAGTCATATGAGATCAGTCTTTAGGGCTGCCCATGATTTATTTGATAACTGTTCAATGAAGCTATCAAGGATATCAATGACTTTTCATTGCTAGTGTATGGTGGAAAAGCCAAAAGAAACCAACCAAAAAAAAAAAAGTTCTCCTATATCTGACTGCAAATGAAAATGGAGGCAATACAGTCCAATTATAGACTTTCTCCAAATAGTATGGACTATTATATTTATAAATGTTGGAAAAAGAAAAACACAACATAAAATTATCTCCATATCATCTAGAAGCACAGTTGTATTCAAAGACATTATATCGAGTAGACTCAGTTTAGGTAAAGATTGTCGGAACATCAGTATCAACTGAAAACTTGTTCTTGATTTTGCACACACAAGATTCTTTCTAATTTGACATAAAATACAATATGTTTTGACAGTAATGATCAATCACAGTTGTTCTGAAGAGATTTATTATGATTTTACATAACCGTTCATGTTTTTACAATCAAACTACAATAAGTTATCAGTCAGATACAATAAAAGAACAAGATAAAAAATATTTTGTTACATTTTACAGCAGCTAGTAATCTAAAGCGACCATAGTTGAAAATGTATGTATTGCAACTTCACCTTAAGCAACGAAACCCAGTTGGTTAAACACGACCCAGCAAGAAACTTTCCTTATATACCTTAATTACTTTGACAAGCCTGCAAATCTTAAGATTGCAAAATAACTAAAATGAAAACTTACCAAACTGTTTAGGTCCACATTGCAATGATCCAACTGTGGTTGTAGATGTTGATGCAGTAGGCAAATTATATCCCGATTCAATTTGTTTTTTCAAGCCTTCTGTGTCTATAACTTTACCAAAGTCTGATCTTTGTTTTCCATCTTTTATGCCACAGTTACATTGGACAGTATCTTTTTCACAAGAATTTGTGAAACCACACCCACAAGTCTTCAGTTGATTAGCACCTGGCGACTGTCCGCTAAGACCATCATCCTTAACAAAAGCAAGAAAATGATAGTCAGTTAAATAATATAGCACAAAGCCAGAGAACCTAAGTAACAGATAGCTAAATTTACTGCACAGGTCACCCACCTTGGAAATGTAGCAACTCAGTTTTATTTTAGTCTGGGTCAAAACCCTTGCAGCACGCAAACACAGAAACTTGTACCGTGGTAAGCTGATACATGATTTTGAAAAGGCAATTACCGCTGTCAAGAAAGACCAATTATTATTTATGATCAAAGACAAGATCAAACATCAGACGTTAATTATTCCAAAAAAACACGGAATCATGTTATCATGAGACTATTAAAGAAGATTGATCCTTTGATTCATGGCTAATTCATTGGTTGGTTGATTGATCGATGGATAGATTTATCAGTCTATTTAGATTGCATGTTTATGAAGTACTAAGTGACAAAGGGCATGGTATAATGAGAAATCTGCAGGTAAAAACTTATAAAAAAAATTATTCATACCAACAAATGTAAAAACGGGACTATAAATAAATCAAGATTTGGATAAAAATTTGGGAAAGCGCATTGTCTAACTCCATTAAATTGGTGTCCACCATTGATATTTTGTAAAACTCCAAATGATGTCAATAACATAGGCTTCACAAATTATATTATGATTTGATTGGCAACTGTCAACTACATTACTTGTCATTTATCATTTTATTTTCTCTTTATTCGCACCTTTCTTAATATTCACAAATTTCTCTGCAAATTTTCTCTGTATGCTACTTTTTATTAATAATGTTTTTAAATGTTATTTTCATAAAAATAAATATCAAATAAATGGTCATGTAACCAATCATTTGCATAAAGCTATAACGCAGTGAGGCAAATAAAAAAATGTAATACATACAATTAAAATATGTAGTTTTATACCTTAATAGAGCACTTTGTATTTAATGTTTATTGATAAATTGTATCTTGTCAAAGGGGCATTTAGATGCTGGGTACAAAACATGACTAATATACCGACAAGTTGAAAATGCATCTTAGTCATGTTTTTGTTATGTTAAATTGTATCTCATTTAACACGACTCAGACAACAATAATCTAAAGCTCCAACAATATTATGGTCGAACATAGCGATTCTTCACCATCAAAAGCAACAGAATTCGCAACTGACATCAGTTTGTCAGTATTTAAATCCTCCAACAATGCAATGTTGTGCAAATTGTAGCTTGGTCACCATCTTAACTGCTTTGTTGCTGAGGTTATCTAGAAAACTGGAAATTGGACAATTTCACATCTATTAATAGCTTGCAGAAGCATACTGTCAGTGAATGCAATTTTTTTTTTTGCAAATTCTATAGCAAGATTTCAAATGATACTCGCCCACAAATATGTTGGATAAAAGTATATGCACAAGAATTGACTAGGCCAGGAACATTACAGTCACAGAGATACATTTGGGTTTTCATGAAATCCCTTCTATTTGAATTCCAGAAATTGACATGTTAGAAATTCATACATGAAGTCACAATAAACGAACCAATTTGTATTTGATTGATTCCCATTCTTTGTCTTTTTCAAACCCCAGATTTCATTGTAATGTATAATTTAAATGTAAATTCGGAACTACATGTATAATTGCCAACTGCAGCCCATAGATTCCAAATAAGCTTGATGGATGGTATGCAAACTCCTATGTTTTTGACCAATGATTTAAAAGGGAACAAAACAATAAAACAAAGTGAGCTTGAGTAGTCTAGACCATTTCAAAAATGGTGTTTAGGGTATGTGGATTGTTTGCACTTTTTTTGTTAGAGCAAATTTGCTCAGTGTTTGTATGGTGGACTTTCCATGCCATGCAGAAGGTATCTCTGTCAATTTATTACCATTTTTCAATTAATATTTGCGATAATTGCCAAAAAATAGTACTGGGTATGTCTCTTTATGAATTGACAAACATTTATTGTGAAACTATTTTGATGATGAATATCTATTAAATACCACATGTAGTTAATGTTATAAACGATAAAAAAAGTGAGTCCACCTTAACAACGAAAGGACCAGCTGGCTCTAACAAGATGCTAAAGTAATGTGCAGTCTTCCTATTCAGCCTCACTTTATCTTTATTTCCTGGAATGGCTTATTGATGTACATGTATACCACAGTCTCAGTTGTAATTATGCGTGACATACTGTACGGTAACCAGTGGTTGTATTACCCAAACCAGTAAGCTGTATAAAACTAACCTGACATTCATAGTACATATCCTGTGAGCAGAAATTTGAGTTGTTTATCACATTTATCAGTGACTTTGGTGATGCCGGATACTCCACTACAATTCCATCAAGTCCATTGGTACTTTGCTTCGGGCTGTCATTTAAAAGAAGAAATACATGAATACAAGATCAGCCAACTATTCAGACACATGGGATTAAGATCTTTGTTTTTTATTTACACTGAATGAAATTTCTCGAGCTATAAATATCAGGAGAGTGGCATAATCATATTATAGGAAAAAGTCTAGATGTGAAGTACATACTTTTTTGGGTCGATGACAGTAACACCAATCCCAGGATATGATGTCACATCACAGTAGACTAAGATTATAGACTGAGGATCATCTACATCTGGCCCATCGGCGTCTATCAACACTGGACCATTCTTATTTACACCATAGTTTCTCATTGCATCATCGCAGTTCAGGGGGATATCTGAAACAATCACAACATCATTATACAATCTACATACCTCATTCAACTGATCTCCTTGGTTCAATTATCAAGAAGCCAGAAATAAATCAGTGAAGGTGAGGTTTAAAATATATGATTATCTGAAGGAAAACACAATCAAGGAGTAAGTCAGGATCTCAAAATGAACCATAAATATAATTCATAGAGATAATAAGTACAGTGTAAGATATGTGACGATGTATCAGCCCGAGCAGTCTATTGCCAGAATACGGAAGCAGTCCGATCAGAGCCAACAAGAGCTAATATATATACAATGACAAAATCTGCCCTCTACTTTTAATCTCTGTTGGTATATTACACAATTTGATGCATGATTGTTCTACCTTAAATTTATATCATATTATAATGAAAATGAAATAAATACAAGAACTTGGGATTTGTTTACTTGGTTTACCTGTGAGTGCATGCATGTTCAATACTGTACATTCAACAGGATGCGGCTACCATTGTGAAATTGTAAACAAAACCTTGAAAATATATCATTTCATGTAGTCTTGAATTCAGAGGATGCTGATACAATCATCTGACAAGGAAACAATCCAGATGCCTTTGCATTATGTTGGTGACGCACATAGGTATATGATAAAACAAACTTTCTTACGTCCATGATTTCAATTTTTGATAAATTCAATTATTGAAAATAAAGATTTTTTTTCCATAAATATGTTTACCAAATTGTTTCTGAGCACACATCAAAGGTCCAACAGATGTTGCTGCCTTCTGTCCTGCTCCCACACCAGCCACTGCTAACGACCTAATCGGCAGATCTTCCTTATTGATAAACTTAAAGTTGTCAGCTTGATCTCCCATTGGGGTACCATCACAGTTACATTCACTTTCAGGATTAGAGCACCTGCTTATAGTCCCACAATCACACTGTACAAAACATAATAACATATAAATAAGAGTTAAGCTGAAATAATCTTAACAGACTCTGACAACATTCTGTAACGTACTTGTATATATACAATGTACATAAGATTACTGGTAACTTCCGTACGGATGCCAACTTCTTGGAATATTTGTTACAACGTTTTGATCTTTTTACAGAGGTTGTTATCAAGTAATGGTCACATCAATAAATAGAGGATATTATATGAATGTTCCAGTATATCACATTTACCAAACAAGTGGTATAATTTCTATTTGAAATTTTGATAAAATGTGATATCCTGGATCACAAATTTTATATCCTATTTATCCCATACTTTATTTATTTTTATAATTTTGGGTAATTTAACTAAAAAGGCTCACTGAATCTAGTCCTTTAGTCTTCGTTTGTATGCAAATGAGAGCGGAGACATACAAGTTCGAGTAGAAAGACACGTCACACTGAGCCTTACCACGCATTTGTCCCCAGAAATATAGTTCGAAATTATTCAAGTAATTTAATGATGAAATACACCCAACCGTAAGCTGTGCTGCTCATTTGTATAAGCATCGTTGGATAGCGGAAGAATTAAGTCAACAAACTAGTTGAACACAAAATAAAAAAAACGAATTCATGACATCGAAGAAAACTGGGTCGATGAGATCTGATATGTGGTCACATGAACAGACTGAACCTGTTAGATGTAGGTCACGTCAGACTGGGCCTTGTTGCAGCGCAATCAATGTATTTTTTCTGTATTTGTGGTTGTTTGCAGCCTTCATTTGATTTAACCAAAGTTTAGATTACTAAGACAAATAATTAATTAAATATTGCGGTATTAAATAATTAATTACTGTGCATCTAACGAGCTGAACACATACAATTTGAGACTTTTAGGCAGTTCAACCAGATCACATGTGACGTCGAACTCTTCGAAAGCAGTTTTATTGGTGGTTTTTATGAATGAAAGTTTTTGAACCCAATCAAAATTGCTGCTCAGTTATGTCACGGGATGAATGAGCGTGTTATTACTCTCACAATGGCCAAAGTATGGGATAAAGTAAAATTAGGTTTGTGTATAACAATGGGGTAAGTGGAACTTTCACAGTCAATCAAGTTATTAAGAAACATAATGGATAAAAGGATTTGGCTCGTCCAATATTGTCAGATTGAAAGCTTATCAGTTGTTCATACGCAGGTGGGAGGTACATACATTTGCTTCTGTTAAAAGTGTAGATTAATCTTCTAAAATGAAAGGCTTCCTGTGGTCTTCTTTTAGTCATGTCTGAGACATAGCTTTTCTGTTAGTAATGTATTTATAAACCTATATGCTTTTAATACCCTACCTGATATCTATGTTTTAAAAAACAATAAATATGAGTTGAAGTCTGAAAACTGTTAAAATGCAGCCCGAGTTCCCTTAAAAGCTATCTTTAACTTTATACAATAAGCCAGTATCAACATTTAACTTTATATTGATGTTTATCACTTGCTAAGTGACCATTGATAACATATTGTTGGTCTTAGCAAGTTTGTTTAGGATTTAACCTGCTCTGGGCATGAATTTACCATTTTCAGAATTTGCATGATTAAATTTATATTGAAACACAGAAATGTCATAATTTTATTACCATGGAGTAGTTTAACAATTGATTAAAATCTATAAACCCATGCAAACTCCTCTGTGCTAAAAATGACATATTGGTATTAAGGAGAAAATATTTGTTTTGCACTTAACAAGACTATGCAAGGATGCTAAAGCGAGTATATCGAACAAAAAAAGGTGTCCAGAAGACTCTTAGATTTAGTTTTTTAGTGTACAAGGAACAAAAAGAGAGTTAAACACAGCAATGCCTGCATCAAAGTGCATATAGTCAGTGTGAATGCAATCCTTCGTGTTCTAATATTTAGGAAAGACATTTCTCGTGGTACAATCAAGCCATCATAGTGCTTCTTCCCCATGATAATCAAAGACAGATCATACATTCAAAGAAAACTATTTTGACGCTATCCGAGAGTAGATAGCTTATCTGAATTACATAGAAAGTACTCAGTGGCGCCCCCTTACAGTGGTGCCCAACGCATGTGCCATACAATGACAATGGAGGAACACAATTTATTGCTTCAATCATTACGTTATGGTTCTTTGAAAAGAGAATAGAAAACTATCTGAGCGGTGAAAAGAGAAAATTATAAGGAAACACAAAATCACATGTGAATTTGTATATCACTTGACCCTAGTAATTTGGCGACAATTGCAATTAAGCTATATTTGAATTGTGCTAAATAATAATTGTAACCATAAAAAGTTCTATATTTAAAAAAAAAAAAAATCTTAGTCCACTTTCAACCCATATGGCTAGTCTTTTTGGGTTCCAAACAGAGCCTTGTGTCAAAAATTTATCGGCCCAAGATTGGCAGCCCATTTGGGGCTCGACACGAAAGCCCACATCAGGCCCACTTGAGCCCCATTCCAAACTATCTGCTGGGCTATGTAGTATGCCTATAAAAGTGAAGTAATACATTCTAACCTTATCAACAGTAAACTTTCCAGTGTTCAATGTTATACTGCTAACGTCCTGTAACTTGGCACCACCAGAACACTCATACCTACAGAGAAACATTCAAAATAAAATTGTGGATATCTAAAAATTTACAAATGAGAACAAAAAGAACACAATTTTTCAGTAACAAAAGAGTAATTAAGGACATTCTGCACAGATTTTTAACAACATACAATGCCTGGAAACACATTTTCTTCAGAAATAGATTTTATCCTCTATCTTTCGATCAGGGGCTGGTTGCTCCAGCAGTATTAGCTACTAATACCAGATTAAATCACTAATAGCAGTATAAGAGATAAGGCTTTCAGCATGACATGACGTTGACTGCTTTGAGCCACCCACCCCTGCTGGATAACTATTGTATTAAGTCCATTTTCAGCTTTGAGTTGAGCATTGTCAAAACATCGTCCGCTTTGGTCTCAGTTCAGAAAATACAGCCAAGTGTGTCTTTGGAAGGCTCAGATATCATTTCAATTTGTCTATGTATGTTAATTTAATCATTGTCAAACAGCACAATAGTAAGAGAATTTTTATTTGTGTTACACTGCAATATACAGAACCACATGTTCTATGATCCCGGTTTTAATGTGGGTTCTATAACTTTTATAAATCAAATAAATGGACAACTATGTAATACTGAATGCAAGTTAGCCATAATTTAAGCATCAAACAAAATGTGTCTTTCATCAGAGTAAAATGAGGAAATAATCTTCAACCGACTGGCGTCTATTGCGATTTTTAGGACTGGCTAACGTCTTTGTCCTCAAACAAACTTGTACACCTCAACTGTCCCAAAATTCGCAATAGACGGCAGTTACTTGAATATTATTTCTATTCTATTATCCACAAAATTATTTACTATATACTGATATTTTTATCGATCAATTGTTTTATAAAAACTGTAAATCATAGCCTATGGCCCCTGTGATACAACATTTAAATTAAAGTGACTAAGGGGTGATTTGCTTCAGTGACAAACAAAAATTGTGTGTGTCCCCATTTGAAAACATTTCTCAAAACATAAAGGAGGCTGCAAACTCTATTTTGCTGTCGTCTGCTTCTTTCGTAAACAAACAAAGTAAACAGACACGCCAATACCCCCTATCATAATTGATGCGTCCTGTGACGTCAGGAAAAAACCCACGAGACCAATGCTTTTGTCTATTGAGAATTTATGGCACTCGGCACCTTTCCTTTTGTAGTATGCAAACTGACAGTGGTAATAGAATATAAAATAACGTCTATCATTATAAGAGATCTTACTGAACATTTTGGTAGCAAAATTCAGAGGCTTCAATAACACAGCTAATTTGCTCGTCAGTCTTTCTGTATGTGACAGGTCTCTGAACGGACTCTGAGCTGGTGTTCGATGATCTTACAGGTCTTGAAGTTTGAGAGTCACTTGGAATAACAGTTATACCAATGTCTTCTCGCATAATACAGGATACCTGCACAATGGAAAATATATTTACAGTAATTTAATATAATATACTTTAATGATCAAAATTAAACTGACCATGCCCATTCCACACCCACGCAAGATGAAAACTTTTCATAACCCAAGGTTCAATATTTTGTATTCAGCTAAGTTGCATACAAAAAGAAATATGTTAAAGAAGCACGAACTTACAGTGAACGGACTACAGCCACCAGGGCCATCGGGGTCAATCTCGTAAGAGCCACTGACAGCAGAACTATCTTTAACACGAATATCCTCACAGTAACGAGGTAGAGCTGAAACAAGTCAAGGCAGTCTGTTTTAATATCTCTCTATTTTTGTTTAGAACACGATTTGCTTGATCATTATTTAAAAAAAAACACTTTATTCACGCATAAATCAAGCACATAACATGAAATTAAACATGAAAAGTAAATACCATACATATACATTAGAATATTATATTTTCTTCTTTTATAACATTTTCACTATAATAAATCTTGATCAAGTATAGGTCTTTTCTTTCCATATCTAAATTTATTTATGCATAGTTTTCCCAACAAAATTAGACTATTACACCCAGTTCCAAACAACACATCTGTTGTATTTAATTTTACCCTATAATTATAATTAACATGTATCGGAGAAGTTACTTTTTGCTCTAGTACTTTTACATTCGTATATTCACAGAAGAGATAAAAAATATTCTTATTTTATTTAACCATGAGTCACTAAACCAATAACATGTGAACATGTTTTTATAATCTTCCTGGAATTTATCATGAAGAGAATCAAGTTACTAACAGCTTAACACAAATTACCCAACAACAACAAATTGAAAAGTTTGATTGATGTAAATGATCTGGATAAGAAACGAGTATAACCCATCATGTTTTTGCATCTAATGCGTATGTCCTTACAGGTTTCATTGTTTGTTGTAGTTAAGGACCTTGTAACGGTTTAATAAATCAACACCAAAGGCGATAGAAACTACAGAAACCGTAATCTGAGGATAGTCAATGTTAACTAGGCAGACTCACCAACACACACATTGGCTTGATTCTTTACATAGCCTATTTTACAGACACATTCATAACTTCCAACAGTATCCATACAATCTGAGTTACTGTCACACTTGTTGTTTTCTTCTAGGCACTCATCTACATCTGTAACCAGAATTAAAATTAGTCAAACCTATGACAAAAAGCAAACATATCATAAAATCAGGCGAAAAGGTCAACATGCAATCACCTGTTCATAATGAATGAACTTACATGTACCATGTACAAGTGGACAGATTCCAAAAAGCAAATTCCAACTTAATACTAAAATGTTTTCTTATTCAATGATTTAGACAATGTATTCCGGCAATATTATCATCATTCCACCAGGTGATGCATAAATGTATATCTATAATCACAATTTACACAGATGTTCAAAATTTTGAATTAATCCTTTTGACTTTATCCCGAAATTGCTTCCAAGAGAGAGCATTTTGATGGATTATATGAAGAATAGCAATGTTATTGTTCCTCATTTGACTGAAAAGAAGAAATTTCTATTTGGGTCTGTATCCATTGCAATGTTTAATGTACTTTTGAGTTTTATCTACTCTAACAGAATCAGAAAAAATATTGACACAATATATCGAGTGAAAACAAATGTATCAAACAAATGTACCAATAAGAATGTAGTACAACAATTAATTATGCATGGATTTCCCTGACCCTCAAAGTTGACCTCTGTCTTCATACGTTGCAGCTGTTGAGTAAGTCTTCTTAGCTTGTACCTACTGACCAGGTCTCACAAAAATCAGACAACCTTTAAGCTTTAAGCAAGACATTGAGCGGAAACTATCGAATGCAGTATGGTACCAAATTATGCACAGACTACGCTCAACATCACCTTCTTGTGTCCTACCTACCAGACCAGATATGCAAAATACAATTAAAAAAAACACCAAGCAAGATGCTGAGTCGAAAGGAATCGATCAATCAGATTGCAGATTTGTCATATATTGTGAACGAATTTCATTTATTTTCAAACTTAAATCTTAATAGCTAGTAGCTACAGAGTAACCAAGTACTCTGTACTAAGTTTGACAAAGCAAGATACAGATGAGAAACTTGCGCCTGTCCGACCAACCGCCAATATGGTAACAAAACACATTTGCTGATTAACACTTTTGTATAATAGACCATGACGTAGCAAGAGAACTTTATAAAAGCATTATAATAACATAAATCATAACTGTCTATATACAATTCTGATTACTCTAATGTATTATATTTTTTTTGCTTTTTTATGTCATACTATAAAAGGGTTTTTCATTTATATAAGGACTATGTAAAGCCGGTACTGTGCTGTTCATCAATCTAATTATATTAAAACAAAAATTCTGCTGACATCACTCACTCTGACAAGAACTCTTTCCATCTCCATCATATCCTGGATTACATTCACATACAGAATTGATACATTTGGCTCTAGTGTTACAATCCGTATCCTGTCTGCACGCTGCTGCAACTGAAAATGTCCAAGCCAAAGTTTATTATTCAAAACTAATTTTCTTAAGATTCCTGAAAGTCAAAGTGACTGTAAAAACATTTGTAAAACAGCCAATTCAAATGATTATAAAATAATGATCAGGGTATTACATGAACTGTAGAGTTGGATGGAATTTTTCAACAAATTTAAAGAAAGCAGAAATGAAATAATAGGCATAAGTATGACATTTTACCAAGCCAGTATCAATCAAAACCTTACTTGTGTTAGTTGAAGGGATTATAAATGGGTGATACTTAACATTCAGCAGTTTAAAAAGTTCCACAAACAACATCATCCTGTGAGAGGCAAGTGCCCGGATGTTTACTGCTATGAATGTAGTAAATAAAGTTTTTATGTTTACATGATGATGACTGTTGAAATAATGTCCTTTATCAACACTTTTTTTTTCAGAAGTGTTAAAACACATACCATAACAAGTCCCTCCAAATTCCAGGAAACCAGCTTTACAATTACAGTCAAAGCCACCACTTCTTTCTATACATTCTTGATTAACTCCACATGGATTGCCCATAGTGCATTCAGGTATGTCTAAAAATAATAAACATGCCACAATCATTTCAAAGATCATATCCCATAGACCTTTTTCACGAAAGGGGTGGCGAAATTAGGTGAGGCTATATGCTCTTCAGGCACCAACCATTGTGACATGGTACTCAAATTGTGACGTTACCGCTGTAACGTTATGGCTTGTGTGTCATTGGTGAAGAAAACCTTTGTGATGCTGCATGTGACACGTCATCTCTCACGTCAATAGAGCAGATCGCCTCGCTTTGATTTCAACATGGCGCTTTCGTGAAATTAGTCTATTTGTCAACAATTTAACAAAATTAATAACAAAAGAAAAAGGACACACCAGTACATAACATTTAGAGATATTAGAAATTCTTCGCTTAAATAAACGTCAGGTTACATAAAATTCAAGAAACTTGTTTTTGCTGCATTAAGAAGCTGGGAACAAAACAAACCATATCTTTGATGAAGTTTACAATTTTACATATCATATCGTATCTGGGGATGAATACATTCATACAAATAAAAGCCGGGATAACACCACATTTATGAACAATCTCTCAAGAATTTCCTCATTTAAACATTCTAGAAAATCAGAATGATAGGCACTATTCGTAGCATCATAAAGTTGGAGTTGGATAAACATGTCTGACACAACACTGCCAATAACTCCGCTCTATAGTGCCCTAGCTAAAGCATCAATAACAATATTATCACGGCAATTAAAAGGAATTAGGTCAATGATGCAGTGAAACACCCAACAAATATTAACAAAGTTTTGAACGGTTGAAAAGTACTGCATCAATAAGATGGAAATCGTCTGATAGTGAATATTGCAAGAAAGTAAAATTAAGACAGTTGTTCTCTGGTGCCATTCCTTTATTATACTATAGTTAATAATTTCTTATTCCTCTTATTATTTATCAATACAAGACACTTCATTTGTGGTCTTTAATACTATTCTAATTTTTGTTTGTTTGATTGGGGTTTTGCTTCATATTTATAAAGTCAATCATGTCTAGGACAGTGAAGTTATTAAATTTGTTTGCTTGAACTGGGGTTTTACATTGTAATTGAGATTACACATATGACGACATGTCAGGCCAATGGATGAAGAAAAACACTTCCGCAAACACAAGCAGCGAACAAGACAACACAGCAAGTGACACCACAATGATTCTGCTTCCTGATGCACACTATTCTAATCCGGATCATTTGGTACATTTTGCCAGTGACATGCTGGTAAAATGTTAAAATATATAAGATCAGGATCAGACTTACCAATTGTCACCCCCCTCTAGTTGGTAAAACAGGGATGCATTACCACAGTTTTGAGTAGTGGTACTGCCACTCACATTCACACTCTAAGAGCACTTCAAACAGTTATGACATCATTAGTACTGATATTAAGAACAGTGTTATTACAAATAAGCTGAATTATACATCTTCTTCAAACTAGAAGTATTAACTTGATAAGGAGACTTACCTTCACACAGTCCATCTCCATTTCTTCTGAATCCTGAATCACAGCGACATTGTCCTAAATGACATTTGCTGTTTTCATCAACACAATCCATGCCCAAACTGCATGATTCTGGAGGTATAAAAGCTTATTATTATTTTGCTATCATGAAAAAAAAAGGTAATATTTCTGCTTAAACATCCTTTATAGGCTACTATGGGTTATAGTTCAATATACGATAGGCTACCATATGTGCTATAGCCGAAGTACAACATACAATCAGCTACGATAAATACTATAGTACAATATAGTGTAGGCTTCTATAAGCTACCGCACTCAACTATAAATATAAACTACATGTATACTACAATCATCTTCAGTTACTTACGAAAAGCACAAAACGTTGAAGCTTGTAGGTCACAATTGTCAGTGATCCATTTGTATCCCGTTCTCTCGCTGAAATACACACACGTTTCATTGGTACGTGGATAATTATCAGCCCAGTTTTGATAGGGATAAGACAGTACAGTGTCTGTATCATCAGCTGTTAACAGAATAATATGTAGCACATTAAATATAAATCCCAATGATGAAATTATTCACACTACGTCATTATTAAAATGTTGATACTGAACAGTGTCTATATTTAATTAACAAGACCTGTGATTTTCAACCAAAACGTATTATTTTCCACGTGTATTTGGAAAGACATTAGATCGTGTGACATTCGGAACAGAGAAAGCATAACCGTTTTCTTCTGTGTTGTGGAAAACAAAATAGTATAACTGTAACTGTCAAATATTTTTGCTTTAGTGATTTAGTTTATTAATAATATACTTTTCATGTGCTTTATTTTTGCGTAACAAATTAAGGCTTGTAGGTTTGGTCATTTATGTTTCAATGGATGGAAAAGTACTGTAATGTAAACGAAATCTGAGTGAAGCTTAAATCTGTTGTTGTTGTAAAATGTTGACAGGATAGTAGGAATAAGACCCCCATTACAACTTCCGTGTTGTAAGGGTCGAATATATTTCTTAAAATAAAACGTGTATTTTCTTCTTTATTTTTTCTCTCCTCTTGCAAATTGATTTTTGGTGGACTTTTTAGT
>JAVFBZ010164915.1:0-31715 GCA_032466195.1 Katharina tunicata
CCAGAACAACTCGAGATTCAGGTCTATCTAGAAACTTGTCTCTGAGAATTGATCTAGAACATGAGATAATTTACCGATGTAATAAGTCGATATCCCTGTGCCAGTGTGATTACTTTTGACAAAAATATATATTGGAAACAAAAGCACTGAAAGAGGCTGCTGAGTATATGAGGATTATATTTATATAATATTCAAAATAGCTGATTTTTCTTATGCTGACTTCAGGACCAATAAACTACGGGCATATATCTTTAAAATGACACATGCAACATTTTGAAATCTGGTCGAAATTGCTGGAGTTGTCCATTAACATACAAGTAAAGGCTGCGAATCTTTCTCTCTCTGTGCATATATTGCCTTTCCGCTTTTCTCAAAAAATTACCATGTATCATACCTTGACATATTTATCATATATTGCACATTTCTCAAGCTTTTTCATTTATTACAGTCATTAATACAATTATTACTTACCCGTTATGGTAAATGTAACTTCTCCATCCTCTGTAGGCCTACCATGTCTACTTACGTTGATTGTTGTAATGACCTCACCCAGAGTGGATTCTGGTACATTATCGATCACAGGATTTGGATTAAGGATTAGCAGGGGTTCTTCGTTATCTGGCAGCACGTGGATAATTAACAAGAATGTTATTCCGGATTTCGGTGTCCCACCATCAAAGACTCGGATCAATACCTAGGATTTGAAAAAGAAAGATACACGATGTGCAACTCCAAGTATGGTTCGTATGGAGCGATGAAATAGACAGTGACATTTGAAGGGTCAGTGAATATTTAAACTTTTGAAATTGCAGAACAATTGCTATAATAAGAAATTCTTTACCGGAAGTCATTAAAATTACAACTGTTGAATATTATCCACATTTTTGGATAACCTTAACTTTTTTTGATTGATTGATTGATTGATCGATTGATTGATTGATTCATAAAAAATACAACAGTGAAAGGCCGGGCTATCGTTTTAGGGAATAACAATTGTTGGAAATAACACTTTATGACTATTCATAAACATTTAGTCGTTACCGTATAATTTTTCTGTGTGTGGTAGTTTAGCTCCTTTTCAAGAGTAACCTCCCCTGTTTGTGGGTAAATTTGAAAGGTGTCGCCACCGGAAATGATGTCATATGATAACTCTTCATCGCCTTCTGAACTGGAACAGTTGAGCGAAGTAATAAGTGTCGTCAAAGCTATGTTTTCATATACGGTCACAACGGCAAGATCAGGTTTGCAGATAGGGTGTGTATGCACGCGGAAAACTGTTTGGGTCAAAATGAACAAAGAAATGCTAGAAAGAGTGGACACAAGTATTTCCTAAAATTATAATAGTGATACTTTACTACTTCAATTTCACTACACACACATTGTTAAGTGATAATGTTTTCTGGAATTAGATTCAGATATGCTTAGAAGCCATACGGAAATTAATAATGTACATTTCAAACTTTTTCTATCCGAAAACATTCTATGTAACATTTTATATAGCAAAAAAATTGTCCTGTTTAATAGTTTTGTATTAGTTTTGAATTCCCGATGACATTCAACACGATGGAACCCAATTTTAGTTAACCGTTTAAAGATGTATACATATTAGTGGTAAGAATTATTTCACAAATATTGATGGAATATTAATGGTAAAGATTGATGGTAAAGGGTTATTCCACGATTTTTCCAGAAGAGCTTCGGGAGATTTAACTGGCACATTATTCGGAGAGTATTCTTAACGTGGGAATGAATTTTATTAGAGGGTATGTTCCTACAAAATCTCTTGATATGTATCAAGATACATAAGTGGTGAAACGGAAATGCAACTATCAACTACTTAAAGACTGAACTTAAAAATTGACACTCGTCCTGTGTTGATATAGAAGTCTGTAGTATCACCACTGTTAGCTCATGTAATCCGCGGTTAGGCCTACACGGGCGTCGAAAAGATGTACTAAACTAAAAAAGAAAATCCATGCAGCTCTGGTGCGGATCAGAGAAAAACGTCATGGCATTCCAAGAAAACGTCACGGCTTTCCAAGAACGCCACCTGTAGGTGAACCAAACTGAACGGATCAGATTTAGTCCACCCTTTTCTGCCGTGTAAACGCAAACCTAAATCTGATCCGGATGAGAGCCGACTCAGACCCACCAATTTTTGACCGTGTATCCGCGGCTATAAATACATTCAAGACATTCCATAAAATCGACTAAATCTAACATTAATAAACAAATATTGTCCATGATAAGAATGCAGTGATGCAATTCCTTAAAAACAACAACCTTTTAAAGTTGAAAGCAGAAACAAAAACTTCGGACTTAAGCTTACCTGCTAAAGTTAAAAAACACAGCAGAATAAGTTTTATACTCTGCGTATCCATTTAGCTGAATTTTGCCTTCGCCTTTATCCGGAACATAATATCTACCAGGCAGCAGTTATTCGATATGATCAACCGTGCCCTACATGACCTGAACCCACTCTGGTTATCCTACACAGATGTCAAAACTATTTATACCCAAGTCGTAAATATTCATAAATTAGTGTGTTTGTTTGATTGGTGTTTAACGTCGTACTCAAGAATATTTCACCTATTTGACGACTTTGCGTTACCTGTGTGGTGGGAAACCGGGAAGAAACCTTGCAAAAACCACCCCACGAACTCCACAGCCACTGGAAAACTTCCTTGTATACCTAAAGTCCACCGGGGGGATCGAACCTATTCCGGGTACAGTGAAGGGAGTTCCGTAGTCCGACGCTCAACCACAGAGCCACGATGCGGCCCCCAGAAATTAGTTAACATGCAAAGAGTCCAGCGTTTTTTCCCCTATTTGTCCGTTTATTTGATTGGTGTTTAACGTCGTTTTCTCTAGAGTATTCCTCTTATATGACATCTTTGCGTTACCGATGTAAGGCGGAAAACCGGGAAGAAACATCGTAAAAACATACCCGCGATCTTTGCAGCCTCTCGAAACTTCACTAAAATATATAAAGTCCATATGAGGATTTGAACCTTTTCCTGGTTCAACAAAGGGGACACAGTAGTCCAACGCTGAACCAACTGGTTGACGGCGCGATCCTGTTTGCTTTTCATATTTTCCGACAATGTCCAAATTTCGAAAGATGGCAACAAGCCTCGTCTTATCAAATATATGTAAATTTAATGTATGCAATTTTGCAAGCTCATAAAAATGCAACTAAATGTTATGGAAATTTACGGCTGTAAAATGTCATTTATTTCATAACTTATGGTGTAGCAGAGAAGTCAATGACATTAAAAGTATTGCACATTTTACAAAGAAGTATTTTCACCTTAATTGTTCAGGGTGTTTATTATTATTATCACAGATGAGTGTAGTCAAATAAATAACAAAATTGTTGAAAGCAATAACTGTTAAACATAAATAATTAAAGTAAATATATAAGATATTTATATAATAAAATATGAAGAAAAAAAACCCAAAACATTTTATACATAAATATAGTATATATATACGATAGCTTTTTAATACAGTTTTTACTATAACGGAAGTCTACACAGACATTCACTAGAAACTCTTAATATGGCATGTATGGTAAGAAATAGTATACTTGTTTTTGTTTGCCTTAAACATTTCAATAAATTAAAATAAAACTAATTAAATAACGTGATACGGTAACGTCATTAATTTAGAATTGAAAAGAAAGAACTACACAAAGAAACAAACAAGGAATTAAAGTACTACAATAACAACTTTTATCCCAAGACATGCGCAAATAAAACACGTCATATTGCACGGTAGTATTCATAAACACCAACTATCTCCAACATCTGGAAGGTAGAGATAATCCTCGTAAATCTCATGGTATACAAAACTGTGATTAGATATATACAGATCAAAGGAAAAGCCGTGACACGTTTCACCTGGAACAGTAAACAACATCTTATTTTGATCTCAATAGAATAAACCTATTTACCAGTTCAGGTCGATGCGGACATCTATACTCATTTCGTATTGCCATCTGACAAGCCATTGATGGATTGTTTTCCTTGCCGTCATTTTTTAATACTTTGTAATTGAAGTAACACAAATTAATAAAAAAAAAAAAAACTTGAATTAAATGATTATTTACACATTTTGTTAAACAATTATGAAAGCCCTGGAGGTTCATAGTGAACATTTTTGTTACTTCTGCCTGCGGACTACCGACTTCTGAAACCGAATCAAAACTTGATTTCTATGTTGCCAGGAGTTTACTCAAATTGGGCCTACCTAACTGACAAATCGTTTTGAAATTAATTCCTAGCCAGAGGGTCTGACATGCCTGTGAATTCTTTATTTGATTATTTTGCTTCTTAATGAGCAGGTCCTTACTTTAGCCTGCACTGGTTGTTGTATAATAATGTAGCACTTCTCGCTTATTATGTTCTCTTTTAATACGCTATCCGTTTGGTAATACGAGCTGCAACACACAGCCCTCGCCTCCATATTTAAAGGCGTTTCTGTTGGAGTAATCGGAAGTCAGAATGTTCGAGTCGGAAGTTAGAACTTAAATTAAGAAGTCAGTAATTGAAAGTCAGAGGTCGGAAGTCAGAGGTCAGAACCATGTCCTTATCTAAGAAGCCTCCCTGTAGACGTAGCCTGATTTGTTCACAATCGTGATGCCTTTCCTTTTCTGTACTTGCACCAGGAAATAAAACTTTCTATCATAGCCTGAAACAACCTGTCTGTTGATTGGTTTGTTTAATGAAGTTTAACGCCCTACTCCAATCTGATCACGCGAGATCTTCTATGTCCCGCAAGATACCTCCGGACATTTTGAAGTAGTCTGGTACCCTGCCACAAAACTTGACATTAAACCTTAGTAATAATAATTGTAAAAAAGTACGTGTTTAGGGAGCAGGGTACCACGCGATATAGGATTGGTATTTATTTATAAACAGAAGTTTCTACTAAGACACACAGTTTGGGATATCTTTCGCGATCAAGATTACCTTATAATTCATTTCTAGTCAAATCTTTGAACCCCAAATTCAGGCACAAAACATGTCCCGACGAGGCCTCATACATCTATCTTTCGGGACTTAGGAGATCTCGCGTGATCAGAATGGCCCTACTGCAGCAATGCTGGTTGAGTAACACTGTCGAAAGTTACAATGTTCCACTCTTGGGGAGGTACAGTTCAGCCAGTGCTCATACTAATACGTTGTGACACTAGATCTAGAGGGTCGGTTTTTGAATGAATCGGAGAAGACGGTAGTAACAGTACGGAAGGGGAAATAAATGCGTATGACTTCTCGCAAGAAGAGAGAAAGAGTTCGTAGGATATTATTAACGACAACTTCTGGTATATTTTTCTGGCCGAACGTTTCGGCCTAGTTGCTAAGAATGTTTTCAACCAATCATAACAAATGATTAGAATTCTCAACTCTTTAGAAGTTTAACTCTCAATTCTAAGTGTCTCGATTTTATATGCCTCTCAAATAAGAAAAAGATTGTTCAAATTATCTAACATGAAATTGATTGTTTTCAAATATTTGCAAATTACGAACATTTTATAAGACCAATTGAGAAATAATGAAATACGATTACAGATAATGAGATTGAAAAGACGCTTGGATGTTGTTGTTGTCTATACTGATGAGTTACTGACGTCACATCCGGAAAAACAGTTTAGTTAATATAAGCTAATGGTATTTGATTTTTAATGTTAGGTAGGGGCCTATGATGTCTGTTATATACTAAATTAAAGAAATGGACTAAAACAGCTGTGAGGAGTGGTCTTTCACGTTTAGACTGCTATATAATACAAGTAAATAAGAGCCCTTGACACCTTTTCAACCTATTTCACAACGATTGGTATGGAATGTGATTTTCTCGATCAGATCTATAAACAGATAAATCAATTATACGTCTTTGAACTGCTGTGAATGGAAATCGAATAACCTTGTTGATAGATTAATAGAATATACCGTGAAATGTGTATCAAGTGAGCACTAACTATAGAACTGGATCAACGGCCTAAGTTTGTTGAATTGAAAGGTTAACAGTATTGAAAAGCATTTATTTATTCATTTATCAACCACGAAAAAAAGGTGAGCTGTTTGACAGAACTAGGCCTGCGAGTGTACTTTTCAACATAATGAAAAATGTTTATATTATATATATTGCTCTTTAAGCGTTAGAGACGGTTTATTGACTTGGGTTGATTGGGCTTTACTTCGCACTCAAGGTAATTTCACTCATATGACGGCCTTCCAGCTCAATGGGTGAACGAAACCTCCGTAAGCGACACCGACAACACAGAAGATACTAAAAACATTTACAGGAAGAAAAACCCACCACAACAAATTGGCCTCCTGATGCACCTTAGCTCAGAGAGCACCAGGGCACAGGAGACTATCTGCTGAATGGGATTATTGATAGGTGTTTAACCTCTTTCTGGATGTTGTGTCTCTTATAAATTCTCCGTGCCGTGTGTAACACCGTCGATTCCCGAGGTACCTAATCACGACTCCCGAAACGCACAGGTCACTTTCTCACATATATAGGCGGAAAATCAGTATATGTCAAAGAGAACTGTTCAAATTTCAAACTATCTTGCTCAGCTGTTTAAAATCACGTACGCACCCAAAATTTGGATTTTCTACTAATTCCGTTAGCCTTGATTCTTACAAGATTTGATGTTTGTTCAAAAATTAAAACAGTCACATTAAAATAAAAATTATCCATTCGGTGCAAACCTAGTACGGACCAGGAGAAATATAGCAGTTATTTGAATTTAACGTAAGGAGGGCTAGCCATATTTGCTCAGAATGACTTTGATCCAGACGCGGTGAATGATCTTGCTTGTAACGAGCCAACATTTTGAACCTTATAAGAGGTGTGGCTAACACGGTTGACTAGGAGTGACGTCGGTACATCAAAGTGTGTCTGAGCTGTGGCAGCAGATTGACACATTTCCAATTAAAAATTCTGACAGAAAATTCAGTTTTTAGTTTTTTAGTTATTAAGAAAACTCTCCTTCGACCTACAAATTTGATGTTGGAATTATTGGAAATCCTTTAACTTGTACTTCTTGAGAAAAAAATAAATTTTTCATGAGATTCTGTGATAGTGGAAAATTCAGAACTTTTGAGTGCGTATGTTACCTTAACTTTGGCCGGATACAAGCAAACGCTTTAATCCATGAATCTGACGAGTAATATCTATCTTGTATGCTTGTTAGTTTGATGGTGATTCAACGTTGCACTTAAGATCATTTCACTCATATGACGGCGTGTCCGCCCAGTGGGTGAGGAAAATACCATAGACGTCACCTGGAACAACAGAACTCCACACCAATTTAGCTTCTTAATGCCCCTTAACTCCCGGACACAGAAAGCCTCTCACCCAGTTTATCTATACCAACAAGCCTCCCTTGTTCGGAGTTCTCTTATTCAATATACATGTATACATCCCTTTAATTTGTGTGGGTGTTTTGTTTGATTGGTGTTTCAACATAGCCACTTCGACATATTTCTTGTCCCTCATGACAAGACCATGGGTGTGCATTCTTTCAATACTTAAAATGGCGTGAGAGTTTCGGATTAAAAAAATTAACATCTAGGTGTTTTTACTAAAGTATAAAACTACTGTGAAGAAAATCGTTCTCACCAATGTGATTGTAAATATTTATTATTAGATAATTGTAAATATATCAATCTATGATGAGATAATTATAGTACGATTGGCCAAGTAATAACTAAGCTGGTAGTGCTTTGGACTACTGTACAACATGGCATGTAATCATGGTATCTCTCATTCTAAAATAGAGAATAAAATCATTCTCCGTTACGCAGAGTGTTCGACTCTTAGGTATTGACTGGCCATCTTTGTGGGCACTTAAGAAAAATCAACACTGCGTGCACTTTGCGAGTAGGTTTACAATTAATTTGACGGAAATGCTTTTATACGTTTTGTTCTGTCTTTTACCGACTTCAATTGAATCTGCTCTGTGATAACTTTTTTCTGTTTGTTTTTTTTATCAGTTTGTGGAAACAGTACTACGACAACAAACAGGTATCTTGTCATTACATTAGTGCTGGTATTTTTCTTAATCTCGGGAAGGTACGAGCCGATTTTATAGTACGACTAGTTCTAAGTTTAAGTTTCCGATAGCTGCGTAGATTGTGGGTTGTTAATAAGATTTCTTCTCGGTTTCGACCAGACCTATGCAATGCAATGTCGTCTAATAAGTGAATTGTCATTTAGTACGAGATTAAACACCTATACACACTTTTTTAAATTTAATTTAATTTATTTTATTCACTGAACAGCTTGAATGTAAAAATACATAATAAAATTCTTATTAAACATAGATAAGATATATATACAGGCTTTGATATGGCGGGAGAAGAAACCCTGAAAGGGCTTATTATATCCCTTTAGATTTTTGACCGTAACTTTCAGAAATTAACTTTTTTTTATATTAACCTTGGATAAAGATTTGCTAAATATTGGGGGAATAAATTGATAAGTTTATGGATAAATTATGATTTAACATAAATCAGGATTAAACATAAAACATTAGTTTCTGCTGGCTTTGAATTTCATATCGCTAGCCGATCCTGGTGAAATGTAAGGTCAGATTTTAGTCTCAACACAGGTGTGATATCGGTAGGTTGAGTCTACTTGTATTGACACCGGTTTTCATGTTCCTCTTTTGTCTGCTGTTTGGTTTGACAGATTGTCAACCAAGCCAAGGTTGTCGACAGCTTGAAATAATGTTATCACGTTGTTCGCCTAGCTTGCAGCCTTGCTCGCCATTGTTAGAAGGGATTTAAAAACTTCGTTGGGACAAACAGAAAGATCGAACTATCATAGAAGAGATTAACCCGGATTGAAGACAGCTTTGGATATGTATGTCAAATAGCGAACATGTGTCGGACGTTTAGATTTACATTCCTTTTACAGAACTATTTGTCTGGCCGGATTATACGTATTGACCATTCTAACAATCTGAGACCTGATTTTGGGGTATAGTTTGTTATTTGAAAATATTTTCCATAAATACCCGAAACAAACTAATTGCAAGAGTAGGGCCTACACGGATTCGTAAATAAACATGAACAGAGAAGGTGACAAAGTTACAAGACGGGTTGATTTAAAACTTAGTCTAGCCTTTTTTTAATATCTGAAAGTTCGTAACTTTAATATATGATAACATTCATTCAATAAATCAGATCAGTGAATTGCAGTCGATGTAAATTGATTTCATGTAGTTCCGGCCACCGTTAAAACACGAATCTGCGAAGCCAGTAACAAGGTTGGACATATTTTCACCGATTTTAACGATTGAATTCAACCTTAAAATCCACAAGAATATAGAGTTAAAATGGGGTTTTATCTTCGGCACTGTTCAGGTGACACAGTTTGAGAGAATTTAATGTTGTATACACACGGCCGGCTCCAGGCTATTCCCAATGTAACGCCCGATCTAATACCCCATCATCACGATTACAATGGCAGCATCAATACAGACATTTATGGTACAGTTCAGTTATATGTATTAGAACAGTTTTGTTCTGAGATTTTAAAGGCTTGTTTCGAGATTACCGTTCGTTATGAAAGCATGTGTAAGAACGGCTCATATAGACTGGCCAGAGGTTCCGTAGATCACGAGGCAATTAGCCAATTGAGGTTACATGTAAATCCGGCAATGAGAAGACTTTCCAATCAAGTCTTTCCGACATCTTCAAAATAACGTCGCTCTGTCTGTAACATTTGCCTATTAGGTGTACAGAAGAGACTATTTTACACAATGCCATTGGTCACGCTGAACAAAAAGTCAGTTAATTCACTGATGACTCGATTAATTTCGTTGAAGAATTATCTAACTCCCTCTAATTGAAACAGTTTTTATGTAACAAGTAACTTGGCCATGATTTGACATTGAATTGACCAAAGCAAAGCCTTTCGGATGATAGATCTAACCGTGTATACCTTAGCTCACCCAGGACGTAAAGTCGACGCTGATCGCTCTATGCTGGTAGCTCCACCCCAGTGGTGGCTTTTTTCTTCTTTCTAAAACATAACTCGACCCCAGTATTAATAGCCTTGTCCTTGTAGCTTTGTTAGAATGATAGCTATATCCAAAAGAAAGCTCTCCGGAAGTTGGATCTATCCGCATTATTGATCCGATGCTGATAGCTCCATGTTGATAGCTCCATCTCAGGTATAACGTTTTCTTTACGATAGCTCCATTACAGTTATAGCTTTTATGATAACTCTGTCAGCTATATCAAAAGAAAGCTATATCCGGGTAATAGCTTAATCTCAGTGTGTTATAGCTCTATAAGTTGACAGTTCGATCCGGAAATAGCTATATCCCTATATGATGGTTCTGTCCGAGTCAATTAATCTCCAGTAAACTGGCTTGATACTTTTGATTAAAATAGATTAATTTTGCTTGTTCCTCGGACTTGCATAGGGAGCCCCCTGTACACTGATGCTCTCTGAGCTAAAGGACATCAGAAATTTTGTCGTGGTGTCCTGTTTTCTGCCTGTAAATGTATTGTGGTGTCTTTTGTTTTGTCAGCGGCGCTTAGAGTGGTGTCTTTCATCACGCCGTCATATGAGTGAAATGAGCTTAAGTACGAAGTAAAACCGCAAACATAGAAACAAAAATTAAGTGTTTTGATAGTTCACAAAATGAGACTCAAGCAAAGGAAACAAACTCATAGGTATTCGAGGATTAACACCAAATCTCAACTTCGCTGTGTTATGGTTTGTTTGTGGAATTACTATCGAATCACTCAATACCGTGTAAAATAAACACAGCAACCAATTAAGGCTGAAACAAAAAGAGATAAAACTGCAGAAAGTAATTTTATTCAACCATGGACTTTGAAATAAAACTTATCAAAGCCTGATTTCAGCAACGGCATGATCGACATTTCTTTTCACAAAAAACACAGTAGTTACTAGGTGTACCATTCGTCATCAGAAGGCTTTACTACGCGTTGAGTCGCATTCATAAGCTGATTCACACACATATACAAGTCTTTTCGCGGTTGACAACTTGAGTTCATTTCAACATCATGCTATTAAAAACGAAATAACGATCGATTGAAATGACATTTCGCTAATGTATGAAAATAAATTTGTATGGTTTGCACAGTCCAGGCCTCAGCTTTATATATATTTTATATATATTAACTTTTAAGGTCTTTTTTCTATTGCTTTTAATTTTCAACATTTGATCCTAAGAAGATATTGAACAATAAAGGCACAATTAGATTGTATTTCTTCGATGTTTTTCAAATATATATGACATTTGGTTTCAACTTACATCAACTAAAACAGGATCATGTTTGTTCCCGAAGCTCGTAGCAGACGGTTCTGCTGCCTATACCCTGGTGCCCCATGAGCTAAGGGGAATCAGGAAACCGATTTGTTGCGGTGTCCTGTGTTTCGTCATGTTAATGTATTGTGGAGTATTGTATGTTGCTGGTGTTGTTTATGTTGGTTTCCTGCGGGCATTTAAGTTAAATAACCTTAAGTGTACTCTCAAACAATAAATCAATTAATCCGAAATTTTGCGTCATTTGTTACTGGTTTTATAACATGTCTTGTTTCATTTAATGAACTTTCTATAGGTGATTTGAATCATATAAATTATACCCTTATGGTCTGAATAGAGCTTAGTAGATGTGGTTAAGGTTCATTTCCACTAGATGCTTCTTCGATGTATTTTTCCTTGCGGTTATTGTAATGTATCCATCAACGGCCGCGTGCTGTCAATCCTTGCGTAGAAAACCAATTAAAATGAGAACGTAAACGTTGTCATCCCATCCGTATATGTCTTGTTAATATTGCATGTTCCTTTCAGATATTACCTGAGCATAAATTATGCCAATTGCTTTGAAACCCATTTATTTGAGAACATGAACTTTTATTTTAATTCGATTTAACATTTTCTGTCAAATATCCAGTGAGGTTCACATAGGCCGAAAATAGACCAAAAATAAAAGGTAAAACTCTGGAGGTATATCCCGTGAGACTCTTCAGGGACGGTGTAATGACTATAAAATGTGTTTTCTTATTCTCCAGAAAACATTAGTAGACCTTGCTGAATCATTACCAGGGGTTTGTGTGTCGGAATTTCTCGGCTTATTGATCGATTAACATTTATTACTGTTCAGGCTTTCTCGAAGTCCGATTGAAAATAGTAAAAGTAGGTCGGTTGAGAGTGATACGATTGTCGCATGGCTAGGTCTCGGGGCATTTACCACTTAATTAAACTTTCCTTATTGGAACCGTTCATTCTTTTGTACACGCTCATAGTTACGGTCTCTTTGAAGGTGGCCTTTCCCCCATTGAATATATTGTCGGTTTATTCAAAGACTCTTCTCCCGCACCAAATTGTTATTGTAAAGAAATAAATAGAGGGGAATTTGACAACCAGAATGTTCAAGTTTGTTTGACGCACATGGTTAAATATTGAAGTGAACTACCGTGGATTATAAAGTGCTATACTAACAATGCTCAGCGAACCTCGTGGATTAAACAAATTACCGAAAGCTTCACTGGAGAAGCACTTATTCCGGGCTAGAAGATTATCCCAATTTCGCTAACCCGATTAATACCTGGATAATAAGTTGACGTGGGTTTGTGTATACTTGTAATAATTAACATAGTGTAAATTATCACCTGTTTGATGCCTTTTAACAATTTGGGGAATTAGGAAATCCAGATTTTTCCCCAAGCCTATATTCTTCGGAGTTTATGTTCAGTTCCGGTTCTTTGAGGTAACATAGTTCTTACCACTGAATTCCAGCCACAGGTAACAGATGAGGAGTTACTGGATATACATATGGCTTATACCTGGTAGGTATTTTAAAGTATATCAAACATGTTTAAATAAATGATGTAGGTGCTTAACATTATTTATACGGTTATATACCCAGACATTACTTAAGACACACAAGTACAAGTTTCTTAGGGATTAAAACTTCTTGATTTATTTGTTACACCCCTTGACAAAAAATGAAGAAATTGTAATCCCAAAGAAACTTGTACTTGTGTTTATATGTACTCTTTTTCCAATTGATTAAACGCTAATCCAAAGCCCCCTAAGCGTATATTTACCATTATTAGAAAGGAATTTTGAAGCCCTTTTTAAAATAACGGAGAATGGTGACAACTCCAAGGAATTATGAACAATTCATGTTGACTGTGTATGTGTTAAACATCGCTGGTTTAAATAAACCGTAATATCCAGTCAACATCAAATATTCTTCATGCCATCATACTCCATTAGGTTAAACTTGGCGGTGGAAATTCGAATATTTGTAAAATAATATAATTTACGTTTTATGAAGTTTGCTAACTGTATTTTATCTGTCATTATCCCGTTGAATCAAAAATTCTAAAAGCCTTTTAAGAACAAAATGTTAAGAGAGATCTTTATTATCGATCTTAAAAAAAAAAAATCTGCTAGACAAGAAGGTAAAACACGTAATTCGACTATAACCAAATGCAGAAAACAATCAACGTAGATAGTCAGCTACCAAATATATTTGAAAGCCGAAATGAAAACCAAATAACGTCATGGTAAATAAATAATAATCCGTCTATCTTGTTGTATTATATAATGGTGAATAAATATATCAATATCAAGTTAACCCACAAACAACAATTGTAATAGACAAGATGGATACAATTAAACATAATCATAACATAAACATAGTAAGACAAATATAAAGAAGTATAACACATGTAGTGAATGTAAATTACGTTTAAGGTTGGAGATGTCTAAGGTGGGCGAAAACTACTGCTCCAAGCACTACTCCAAACTACAGGTAACCACACAGTAGAAACAGTTCATGAGGCTTCCTGGTAAACATACAACCTGTGGTGCAGTTGTAGGTTAAGTTATGTTAATGTGAAGTACGTCCACAGATCAATTTAGCATAAAATAAAATAAAAGTAACTCCGAATATTGAAGTCATCATATTAGATATTTCTATATTTCGGTCTATCTATGTATTTTATGTTAATGTATATTGCATGTTTGAATATAAGGATAATAGCCTTTGAAGCTGAATCGGCTTTCTAGTTAATCGACATATGGAAACAAAGGCGAGTCAACATGCAGAATAAACATTGGTTAATCTATTACTACACGATCAATTTTTCTCCTCGATTATTCCCGAAGATCAGTTTTATTAATCAACATCACCAATGTCGCTGTGATCACGATCAAAGTTCACAGTATCACGAACAGTCATTACCCTGTTTTAGATGTATTTAGAAGCTGAGACATTGTGTCGATGTCACTTTTGATTTATGTCTCAGAATGTGAAAGAGGAACACATTTCATATGGATTACAACTTCTAGATTTATAAGCTGGCGACGTTTGGTGTAGATTTTAACATAGTTTTCAAACCACTTTAATTCTAAAAATGTGTTAGAATTATTAAAAACTTACATGAAACGTTTTACCGGAAATACACCATGAGGGGTCATTCGTAAATCCTTGAACTACGATCACTTAAGTATATAATGACTGAACATAAATTATTTATTTTACATGGCAAGAAAATATTCCTGTTCATTAACTAAATAAGTAGCAATCTATAACGAATCTAATCACACAGTGAATGTCTCAGTATATGTTAACTTAGCGCAAGATCAGCGAGGGCCCGATGTAAAAATGAACTGAAAAATAATTAAGGTTTCCATTTTCGAAACTCAAATATAATCTACCTTTTAACATCACACAAAAATTAAGAAAAATGGTGTTAATATATTTTTGGTGATGTTTAAAAATTGGCTAACTTTTTTTTAACTTTAATCATCAATAACTTCTATCATCGAGTTATGTAGTAAACGAGATACCAGCTTATCATTTAATACAGATTTAGAGATATCTTAAATTTCATCGAATTTGATATATTTCTAATTGCATTACAGATATCTCTAATTGAATAAGAGATGTATCTAATTGCATTACAAATATCTCTTATTGATATTACATATTAATACAGATCTCTACTTCCTGAGAATTCGATATATCTGTAATTATTTAATTAGAGATAGCCCCAATTATTTTGAGGTATCGCTTTTTTGTTCTTTTTTCTCCGTCAAGTTTAGTAAAGTTTAAGGAAAATACAAATATCTGAGACATTCGTACTTTTAAAAGGGCTGTCACTATTCCTTTTTGAAACCCCAAAATATGTTTGAAGTTTCATTTGTATTTATAAATTTAACAGTTGTGATACGGCCATTTGTTTGGGTTAACTCTGTGGATATGAATAAGAAGACGGAGGTCTATGGTTATTCCCATACATTTACTCGACGCCGTGTTGTTATGTTTCAGTTGTGCTCGCCAACAATGCCCCTGTCTGTACGCCTGATGTAAAGATAGTGCAAATAGATGAAGACGCCGCTGTGCCCTCCGCGGTGTTTTCACCAACATGCAACGATGGCGATACTGGGGTGGAGGGTCAAATGTCGTTTGCTTTCATTTCCGGTAATGGAGGCGGCGAGTTCCAGATTGCCACGAGCTCTGGTGACGTCACGTTGGCAAACAGTCTGGACTATGAGACAACTCAATCATTTACGGTAAATTAAAGTAAAAAGAATTTCGTTCTAATTTTGCTGACATAAAATTTGAAAATGAAAAGAGACAATGTGAGGAAAACTATTGTCTCTTTTGGTCGTCCTTCATGTTGTCAGAAATGAAAGTAGGGTGACAATGACACCCCTTTGTGAGCTGTTTTCAAGTATAGTCTGTTGTTTGGCATCAAGTAATATCACATAAAACATTGTGTTTTATGAAGGGTTTTTAAAGAACGAAGTATAAGTTCAAAACCGATAAATTATGTTTATTAAACAGATGCATATAGATAAATATGCATTAATAGTTTGTATAACTGCTTTGTATTAACTTGTTTTAGGCATCTGAAAACAGATTAATATGTTGCTTTGATTTCATTATGAGTCATTCTGCCGCACATTGCATTCAATAAGAATTTCTTATAAAGACATTTTCCAAATGTGACCACCTAACATTTCAATTCTCTCAATATGTTTTTCCTTCCAGAAAAACGAATCGCAAAAACATTAAAGGGCTTTCATTTGCACCCTCCTTTCAATGGATTCTCCTTTGAAGTAGAACTTCTTGTGACATATTAAAAACAATTTAAATATAGAAGAAGTGTAAAGAGCATTGCTGTACATTGTAACATATACTGAAATGTGGTTTATTGCCCAGACTTTGTTATCGATAATGAGTGAAAAAAAAACCGTCAAAAATCTTCCAGCAAACTAATTCTAATTATTTTTGCAATGGTGGTATTTGGTATCAAAGCCGAGCAAACAAAGAAGACAGATTGCAGATGTGAAAGCTCTGACGTTAAACATAAGTTTACAAAATAACCAATTTGTCCTTATATAATCTCTAAAGCTGTTATTTTAAACATCAACAAAAATATAGCAAATAAAAGTGGCCTTTACTGCCAAGGGGACATCTACTACCATTGCGCCTGGCCCGAATGCTTTGCTGCTTGATAAAAAAATACAAAAATGACCACATTGTTCTTATATGATATCTAAAGCTGTTTATTTATACACAAAATAAAAACAAACAAATGTTTGTCTTTACTGCAAAGATGACATCCAAATCAAAATATATGCAAAGAAAGATTCGCAGCCTTTACTTGGATAAACAATCGGTCGATCTACCGCGAGCCTCTGTAGCTCAGTCGGTTAGAGCACAGGCCCTGCCAGCCAGGAACCCGAGATCGAATTCCTGTGGAGGCAAGCAAAATTGTCTTTCTCTACATCATACAAATAAATAAATATGTAATTTTCTTTCTCCGCTTTATAAATTAATAAAAGGGGTTCTTTCATGTCAAAGTGATGACATTTCTACTACCCGTACGTCTGGGTTTGTCATCAATTTAGCACACTCGTTTTCTATTCAGGTAAAAATCGGTGTATCTGACGGTGGTATACCTTCGCTGGAAACTGTCTTCTCTCTGTATGTGAATGTTGGGCCAGTTAATGAATTCTCGCCACAAATCTCCACCGTAAATCCCATCATCAACAACCTGCTAGAGAATAAATTAGGTATCGTCATCACCACAATTTCCGCCACAGACCAAGATAGTGGAAAAGACGGAGAGCTAAGATTTTCGATCACAGGTAAATTTCTGGTTTTATTTTCCTGAATTAATAAGCAGATAGAACACCTATTGGTGACTAAATCTGCACGGTGTGAGTTGAACGATCCAAAAATATGTGTCTTGAATTGCCCAGCATAGACAGGAGTGGAGTGGGGCGCGATTTCAGTTAGGTCCGGTAAATTGAAAACCCGCCACGGGTGAGGACCGTGTTCAATTGATCTTATTTGTTTTCTTAGTAGGCAACATGCCTTACTGACATTTTGGTACAGGAACACGTGTACCGTTAAACTACACTGTTTTACCACTTTCACAACAACCGAAGCAAAATTACAATACGAGTTTTAAGTTGTTTTTCCACTGTGCTCTTATTTATAATAACTTGTTGGCATTATTTTAGGTGGGAATAATGATGGACAGTTTCACATTGATCAGACAGATGGTAAAATCTACATAGTTCAGCCTTTAGACTTCGAAACAAAGAAGACACATGTTTTAACGGTAAAAGTGGAAGATCAGAGTGAAACCACACCCAGATCTGACATCACCTCCGTTACTGTAAACCTGAAAAACGTTAACGAGTTCTATCCGGTGAGTATCTAGGAAAAAAGACTTTGAAGAGTGGGGGACGTTTTTTAATATTGTCGGTCACAAAATATTATTTGGCGGTCACACCCAACACGCCTTGGTTGCTATCGATACGGACTTCAATATGTTGTTGCCCATGATCAAATGGCGTGTCATAAGATTGGCAAGTCCTGTCAAGAGGGCAACGATCGCCTTTCAGCAAGATGTTGAAAGAAGACACCCCACCCAAAAAACAAAACAAACAACAACAATAAAAGATTCAAACACAAGAAAGAAAATATTTGTCTAAAATAGCTCATTTTCTTAATATGATCACAATATTTAAACGTTTTTTCACTGCGCAAAGACAAACGAGTTTTCAAAGTGATAATTTTGATCTGTGCCCAATGCACTCTGGGCTACGTGTATCGGGAATAAGATTTGTTTTGGTGTTTTGCGTTTTATGAACGTTTTATATTGTTTGTTGCAATGTGTCGTTGAGGATGGATTCCTTGGGCCACGCCCTCACATAACCTTAAATACAGCGTCCAAGTCCTTATTTCCAGATCTCCCATAAATGAGGATAGTTCAATGATAGCTAATAAGTTTTTTCTTCTAACTTTTGATCAAACGCCTGTTTAAGTATCGTCGCTATAGGAGTGAGATAACATTGGGTTTGACATATACGAAAATCGGTTATGCATAAAACTACGACTTCCTCTATTCTGAGTTTAACGAATTCTGCTGATCGTTCTCCTTGTAGGTTTGTAAAAGCTTTTTTGCGGTGAAAGTAAACGAGAATGCAGGAAATAACAAAAGGAACGGAGTGCTGGCAAAGATTGGTCGAACGTGCTCTGACATAGACGATGATGGCACCAGGCCCCTGACATTCCAATATTACAACAGATTCATCAACGGTAGGTATACATAATATATTTCAACTTTATTATCCCATTATCAGTTAAACATATATATTTTTTGTTTGTTTAAACGGCATTTAGAAGCTGGGTACATAACAACAACGTGACTAAGACGGATGTTCAACTTCTGGGTATATTGATAAGCGACGTTTCTGCCTAGATGCCAAGACCATTACCAAGCAATGATTACAAATCTCAACATTTAAGTATATTGTGTTGAGATTTGTAATCATTGCTTGGAAACGGTCTTGGCATCTTGGCCGAAACGTCGATTATCAATATACCCAGAAGTTGAAAATCCATCTTAGTCATGGGTTTGATAAATTTTTCTCCAATACTCGACAGAACTCATGATCGATTTCGTTTGAAGTAATATAATGTACGGCGGTGTACTATGTTTTTTCCAAACTGAAACCTTTCGAACAATTCAGCTTGTGACTTACCTCATCATGTGTCCGAGTGGTTCATACATTTATTTGTGGTTTCTTAATTCTGTTTTATCTATATAGCAATAAGTGTATTCCTTGAAATGCATAGTGAATACTTTCTTACGTACATGCTCTCTAGGAGGTTAACCTGTACGCTTTGTGGACCTTTATCATTAGATCTGACGTTAGATAATATATTGTTAAGTGGAATATTTCAGATTACACGAAATTTAACGTACATACTTATGGGAATTACCGCTTGAGTCAGAAGATTGATCCGGACACTGAGAAGAGCGTGTACTTCCAAAAAGTCAGTGTGCGGCCATTTCTTCTCAGCCCAACACTTCTGACCGATGTCTTCCTGCTCATAGAGATCGTGGGTGTGGACGATAATCCGACTTTCTGGACCAACACCAACATGAAACTGAGTAAGTCGCCTTCAAAGGGACTGACAATGTTTGCATGGCAAACAATAAACAAATAAATATAGCACCAATGTTAAGATGTATGTAATTCACAAGGACGTATTGATTAAGATAAAATCACCTTCTGTATCGTGTAACTCATAACTGTCATTATCCGTAGGATATATTCTAATGCGTCAACTTCTTGGTTTATATGAAACTCTTTTGAAATTGTTTTTTTAATATGTACTATGTACCTATATATCCGTGTGTGCTACATATTCAGCACATAACTTCTTCACCATATAACTGTTATTACCGTTTCTTGAGATGTCTGTAGGTTATCCGTTACAACTCTAGATAAAGATCTATCTTGAAACTTGTCTCTGAAAATGTATCTAGAAAACAAAAAGTATGATTTTAATTAGTCGATTTCCCTGTGTCAGTGTGATTACTCTTGACAATAAATATATCTATGTAAGTCTTTTATTAGATTAAGTTAAAGTTACCGCTGGCGACTCGGTGCCTGACTCTAAGAGTCGTGGGTTCGATTCCTGCAAGGGTCTCAGTCTGCAAAATTTTCACATTATTAGAGTGTTATCCCAAAAAACGAAAATACTGTAAAGTTAAAAACCATATTTGGATACATAAAAAGGTAATAGACCAATCTATCGGCCATTCAGTCTCTTGACAACCTCTTTCCTCTTATGAAGAACTGTCCCACCATTATGCACGTTAATATCATATAAGTCTTGAGGTGCCAGCGTTTTGTTTAACCTATGAATACAATATATTTTTGTGTAAATGTAGAGAAAGAAAATTTTGCTTGTCTCCACCGGTATTCGAACTCGGGTCTTTAGCTAGCAGGGCCAACGCTCTAACCGACTGAGCTACAGAGGCTCACCGTTGAACGAACGAATTTTTATCCAGGTAAAGGCTGCGAATATATATAAATATATAATGAAAAAAATAGCAAGACAATATGTCAATCTATCCGCCAGTCTCTCCTTTAACAAACCCGTTTCCTTTCCAGTTCGATCGGAAAATATGATACCAGGTGCAAAGGTTAGCCAGTTAACAGCCAAAGATGGAGACCCACCGGACAGGGACGAAGGAAGAATCTTATATGGAATGGACGGTCAGACAAACGACGGACAATTTGCTGTGCTTCCGTCAGGTAAAATCATTTTGAGATAAAGACATGGCAGTAGTAAATATGCTATAAAATACCCCGACCCCCCCAGACCAAGTTATGATAAAATCGTTATAGCTTTTTGTTGTTCATAATAATATAAGTATATGTATAAACTCCCTCCTTTATCTCACTTCCATGTCCCCCTCCTCCCCGTCATTCACGATGAGGGAATCCTCACAAGGTATCCAATCCAAACTGTTTTTGCTCTTGTTTTGGTATTCAACCCAAATGTGACAATATTCCACAACGATCAGCAATACCAACAGGTAAAAATACATACCTATTTCAGGTGGAGTGTTCTTGTTACTACCGGTCGATAGAGAGACGAACACGCAGATAGTGTTGGATGTGTATGCCTATACCGTCAATACACCTAATAATCTAGTGCGTGCCACAGTTACCATTGACATCTCGGACATCAACGACAACAGCCCGGAGTTCACTCAGGTATCACATATAACTTTTTAATATCAGTTGTCTGTTTTTCAAATATTCAATATCGGTGATTTGGTGGGATATAATCAATTTCCAAATGTTACAAAACCAATAATTGAGTAGAGTGGTCAACATTTTGGCATTGGCGTTTAACAACATTTTTGGTGATATCGGTGTTTTGAGGAAACATCATTTAATCGAACTGCTATCCTAATAACCGCTGTTTTATGCCTGTGTTGGAAAAGAAGCCTTAGTGGACACTACAGTGTAGTTTATGTTGCAATCGTAAATAATCCAGGAAGGTGATAGGTACATGTTGCTATAGATTTTGATATTCTGAGTTATCCCTCCGTTATCAGATAAAACGCAAACACCCATAAATAAAGAACCTTGATGTCTACTGATCATTTTTGTTCATATACACAAATGTAACCCGTAAAACGTCAAACTCATTATCATACTTTATCATCAGGAAGGGTGATGACAAAATAGTGCCGAAATATAGAGCTAAATAATGAGTTTGACTTTTACCTGGGTGACAGGTATCTATTAAAATTGGGCACTTATGTAGAAATATAAAATATAATTATTTATATTTGCTTGAAAGTTTATCTGATGCAGGGGACGGAGACGGTCTTAATCTTCCTAAAAGCCTATGTCTTGTGACAGTTAAGAGCAATCAACTTTTCCTGACTTACTTTCTTTTAGTTGGGTTTGAAAAGAATCTTCATTATAACTTCGTTAAGTAATACAACTCTGGAAATGGATTCCTTATCTCACATATACACAGACCTAGTTAGCAGTTGCGAATATCTTATCTCTACATACTATTTGAATAAAGATGTATTCAAAGAAAATATTTATTCATAAATTAATTTTAAGCTTTGTACTGAAAAGTATTGTGAAATAAGTGTTGCTGTTGAATATTTAAATCTTAGCTCAGCTCTCATTTGCACACAAACGCAACTAAATGTATTCTCTAATATGTAGAGTTAGAAAAATGTAAACAAGTCATGTTGGTGAAGATAATGTATTTGGGCTTGATTGTGTCATCATTAGTTCAACATCGTTTATCTTATTCTATATTATCTTGTTTGAGTGGCATTTAGAAGCTGGGTACATTACAAAAACATGACGACTGAGATGGATTTTCATTGAGATGTTATTCTAACGTAGCCATAACGTCAGTTTCTAAACAAATTATAGACTGTTCTTTTACCATTTAAAGTATATTATGTTGAGATTTGTAAACATTGCTTGAAAACGATCTCAGTATCTAGATCGAAACGTCGCTTACCAATATATCCAGAAGTTGAAAATCCATCTCAGTCGTCATGTTTTATTCTATATTACTCTAAACTGATCTGTGGAACAACTGGCTTACTTACCCATTAGCCCTTGACCATGGTAATTATAAATTAAGTCCAGAAATAAAGTGTATGATAAATTTGATATGAAAACTCGTAATCAACTTGATATATTTTTGTGTCAAATTTGTTGGGAGACACTGATTAGCCTGGGTGGCCGGCATTTACTGCTGGCAATTCGCTGTCTTATTTGACTAAGGTAGAGACTTTTGTTTCTGCCATGATGTCAGCCCGCAAAGTTTGAACTTGAATCTGTTTCATCCCAGCGAGTGTTGTCCAAAAGAAAAAAAAAACACTATCAATCACGGCGCAAATAGAAATTTAATCACTTGTTTAATAAATGTTATATGCGGTATCAGTCGTGTTATATCCTCCATGTATATTTTCATTAAAGGAATGGTATACCGCCACAGTGACGGAAGGAGTTGATTACAGTGTAACGCCAATAGTTACCGTAACTGCTTTAGATCCAGACCTGGCGCAGAATGGAGCAGTAATATACAGCATCATTGGTCAGTTCACATTTTAGTCCAGTAAAAACGCTGTTACCATAGTGTAAACGATCCTGTAGCGCAGATTCACGAAACGATTGCATGGTCACACAAGGATAGCACACCGCCAGGTTTCCATCCCATCTTGTTTTCCAAACACCTAGTCGACTCCTAATGACAATAAAACGTAAGCTCTGTGAAATAATTTCCGAGATGAAAACCGGCAGTTTCTAAAGAGAAGACAGATACGATTCTTAAACGTTCTCGTCGGTATCCGCTGGAAATGAGATCGATGAACTTAATTTCGTCAGAAGCAAACGTATAAAATATACACCTTCTTATTTGGTAGGGTACTTATGTGTTATGTTTTGGTGCAATTACTGGCATTTGTAGCTTTAGTCCAGTATTTGTTTCTTAACCACAATTATCATAGTTGTATCAAACTACAGATGAATAGGTCCACGTTAACTTAATCTGAGAACTTGGTAACGAGGACTCTTTGTTTTGATTGACGGATTAATTAATAAATTGGGGTTTTGCACCGTTTTAAAGGTGTTCTTCTCAAACTAAAGGTGTGCGAACCCAACGGAGAAGAGAAAACCACCCCCAATGTCACTTTTAGCACACAAGCGCAACAACCGAGGAAATTAACAAGACTTCCTAATAAAATACAACAACATTATTACCCTACCAAATAAGATGATGTTTATAGAATAGAATATATGAAGAATTTATGAAGAACAATAGTAAAACGATCAAAATTCCATATTTAACATGTCGGAGTTAAAGGTGCTATACCGCAGAATTTCGGCCAAAAATCAACTAAAACGAATTAAACCGGGTATTCTATATTTTTCTAGTATGACCCAAAGATTAAGCTTCCAGAAACTATCAACCTTTAGAATGTGCGATATAACTTAAAGCTCATACTCTGGGCCATACTAGAAAAATATAGAAAACCCGGTTTAATTCGTTCCAGTTGATTTTTGGCCGAAATTCTGCGGTATAGTACCTTTCAAGCTCCTGGGCACTAGATATTGTGCAGACCCCTCTTTTCACTGACATGTCCAGTATTAAAATGATCAGTTACTTTCTCTGGATCATTTATAACATTGAATTTGTTATATTTCCCAGACTTCTTCAAAGTTTCAAGTCACGTTTTCTCCGAAGTTAAAAGGGGAAACTCTTTTCCTTTTTGGTCTTCATATATAATACTTGTTGGCTTGTGCCAAGAATTCAAGTTTATCCGTCGTTTGGTACTGAAGACCGTTCATTGGTTTCATTCGCAACATATATAGGTTAAGAACGTTTAAGTAACGTATCTGTCTTCTTTTTTGGAACTGTAGGTACCTACCACAGAAGTTATTTCCTAATAAAAGTAGATATGTTAAAGATAATTTAATGTTACATAGCTCTTATCTAATACTGTGTCATCCAATCACAGCTGGGGACACTGATGGGGAATTTATCATCGACGCCAACACAGGCGCGGTTACTGCTCCTACGCCGCTGGACTATGAAATGCACCAGATGTATACTGTGACACTATCAGCTCAGGACGGTGGTACTCCAACTTTAAGCTCAACAGTCACTCTCCTAATCGATGTTATCCCTGTAAACGAGTATGACCCAAGTGTCGATGGTGGCTTGGAAGGATCTATCAGCGAATGGGGCAATCCAGGTGAGCGAAACTCAATTTCACAAACGTAAATATTCAATATCGAATGAAGAAAAATCCAATCAGTTAAATGGAACTAAAGCTTGCTGAACACTTTTACAGTTCAGTCATGACATAATATTCAACCGTTATTCGCGCCTCCATAAACTTACGGGTGAAAAGTCACACTTTCACCGTCACTATTTGTCATTCTTTGGCCTCCAACCATGATCATCACCTCTTTTGTCACCAAGCAGTTAAGTCATTGGTAATAAAAAAAATCCATAACCGTTTACGTTTATATGTCCACGGTCGCGTAAATTTTAACCTTATGCCAGCAGCCAAGTCGGCAGTTAACAAATATTAAAGGAATTATGTTGGCCTTAGAACAGCATATCCATGAAGTGACATTCAAATCCACTGCACAGAAAATTCTGCATAAACATTTATGGCAGGGATAAAAGGCGACCATGCAGGGTTTTGCTTTATGGTAGACTTTAATAGAAAGAATTTTGGTAAAATGTAGACTTTTGAATGCTTTGTATTTTTAATATTTACTTACTTTACAGGCAGTATGGTCACCACCGTCAACGCAAGTGACCCAGATACTGGTGCGGATGGCCTACTTGTCTTCTCAGGAGTAAATGATCTTTATCCTTTTGGAGTGAATCGTACAACAGGGGAAGTAACTCTGATAAGTGTAAATCTTGACAGAGAGACGCTTGCACTTCATCTTTTTGAGATCTTGGTGGCGGACTCTTCTGACTCTTCGTCACGATCTGTGACAGCCACTGTGACAGTAACAATACTAGACGAGAATGACAATGCCCCGTCTTGTACTCCAATCTTCTACGCAGACATTTCTTTTCTAGACGGACCTGGCAAATTAGTAACAACGATAATTTGCTCAGATATCGACGAAGGATCAAACGCAGACTTAAGTTTTACAATGACCTCTGGCAACGACAAAGGTGATTTTACTGTGGACGCAACCGGACAAATCGTTTTAGTCAACTCTCCGTCACTGGATTATTACAGGCTAGAGATATTTGTTGAAGATAAAGGCGTCCCAGCATTGAACAACTCGGTTAGTGTCGTCATTAACGTTGCACTTCGTCCTGTTGCGTTGAATTTAGATTCTATCATTGAGTTTCCAGAAAACATTTCGCTTGCCACAGTTCTTTACGAGATCAATTCGACTTTAAGCGGGACGGCTGACTATGCGATTCTTTCAGGGAACAGCGATGGCTATTTTGCTATAGGTAGATCATCAGGTAAACTTTTCCTGGCAAAAGCATTTGACAAGGAAATGTTGGACCATTTTGATTTGGAAGTAGTAGTGACTGACGTCAAGTCTGGTTTCGCAACACAGGGTAATTTAACAGTATCTGTTAGTGACGTGAATGATAACGTTCCAGTTATAGGCAGTGAGTTTTACATTCGCGCAGTTGTAGAAGACTTAATTTTGGGCACGGAGATAATCACGATACCGGTAATTGATGCAGATGTTGACCCCGTGAACCGGCAAATTACATTCAGTTTTACTTCCGGTAATGATGATGGAAAATTCCACATTGACAACACAGGGAAATTAACATTGAATGGGTCTTTAGATTTTGAGACAAATGATGAATATAATTTAAATATTCTGGTAGACGACAACGCACCTTACAACAGTCTGCAAGGTAAATGCAGGCTACAAATCAAGGTGGTTAACAGAGACGAATTCCCTGCAACCTTTAACTTTTCGGGATCAACGAACCCTACCGATATACCTGAAGACTTCCCTCTAGGTGGTACAGTGTTGCAAGTCCGAGCAAATGATCTTGACGGAGACTCGATCCGGTATGAATTTGTGTCTGCAGATAATAGTACGTTTCAAATCGATACTTTAACTGGTGACATTTACCTCGTCAAATCTTTAGATCGTGAGTTATTGGATATGCACACATTGGTGGTGCTCGCTCGAAATCCTCTAGGGTCATCGTCATCAGCCACCATTCAGATCCGGGTCATTGACATCAATGACAATGATCCCAAATTTTCATCTGCAGTGACAACAGTGAATGTGCTGGAATCAGTTTCGTTAGGATATACTGTACTTAACATAAGTTGTTCAGACGCAGACATAGGGTCTAATGGAAATATTGTTTATTCCATTACTTCTGGAAACCTAGACGGACACTTCACTCTGAACGACCCAGAACTTGTAACCGCTGCTACACTAGATTTCTATACCAAATCTCACTATTCTCTCACAATTGAGGCGAAAGACCAAGGCACGCCTTCTAGAGTGTCACTGGCGTTAATAACGATAGAGGTACTACAAGAAACTATATCTCCTAAATTCGTACCAAATTCGGATACAGTTACGATACCAGAAAATCGATCTCCAGGATCCGTCATTTATAACTTAGAGGCTACAGCTCTTGGCGCGAAGGAGTATACGAATGGAACGCTGAGATACAAGTTTTTGTCGGGTAACGAGCGAAGTATATTTTCGATGATAGAAAATTCTGGTGAGGTGTTTTTAGCAGCCGCGCTGGACGCAGATTCTGGGACAGCCTACTCGCCTCTGGTGATTGAGTCCTGGTCTGTACAAAACGTATCTTTAACAGATACCTTTACACTTTACATCACTCTGACTGATATTAATGACAATTACCCGGTGTTTACACAGTTTCAGTATTTCAGCGTTGTTCCTGATGGAAGCACAACAGGCTTCCCTGTATTGACAGTATCAGCCACGGATTCTGACAGCGGGGTAAACTCACAGATAAGATACACAATACAGGGCGCAGGTAGCACTGATTTCTTAATTCACCCAACATCAGGTGACGTTACTGTGGTAAATATAATAGATTTCGATGTGAAGGAACGCTATATTTTAACAGTAGATGCCACTGATAGTGGATTGCCTGCACTTGCTTCTGAAGCTATCATTATACTTAAAGTTGAGAGGACGCAAAATAATCCCCCAGTATTTTCCCCGTCTTCTGTGTCTACGGACGTTTCCGAAAACATTGCTCCTCCAACAGACATCTACAAAGTTACTGCGATTGATACAGACAGCGGAGTTAACGGAATACTAGGATACACTATAGTAGGCGGCAGTTCAGACGGCCATTTCGGTGTATCTGCAGACGGCATCGTTACAGTTATAGCTGGACTCAACAGAGAAAACATTGATAGATATTTGCTTGAGATAGAATGTTCAGATTCTGCTTCACCGGCATTGTCTGCCACCATCACACTGGCTGTAGCTGTACTGGATATCAATGACAATGCCCCCGTCTTTGATCAGACCGTATACACCTTTATTGTAAGTAAAGATGTTCAAACGGGTTATCAGCTCGGATCTGTATCATCGACGGACGCCGATCTGGAGTATAATTCTGTTATAAAGTACTCCATTATATCCGGAAATAGTGGGAATGTTTTTAAGGTCGACCCAAACACCGGTGTTCTTACCACGAATGCTGACTTAACCGTAGCAGTAGGCTCACATACACTGGTTGTCCAAGCAACTGATCTGGGTGTTGTCCCCAAATCAAATACTGTCGCTGTTTCTATAAACGTAACCGCTTCACCAGCTTATGTATTCAATGTCATCGAAAATGCAGCAGGTGTCACTGTTGGAACTGTGGCGGAACCTGGCTCCGTTTTTTTGCGTATTGTTGCTGGAGATGTTCTCGGTGAATTCAACATGGACGTAAATACAGGGGAGATAACAACAGTTGTTCCCCTTGATAGAGAAACTAGTGCAATATACTTATTAACAGTGCACGTAGAAGACACAACGAATCCATCGAGTTGGTACAATGTTCTAGTAACGGTCAATGTTGAAGATGATAATGACAACGATCCACAATTCACATATCCGAGCTATTACGTTGAAATTTTGGAAGGATCGCCTGCCGAATTTAAAGTGTTCCAGTTGCCAGTCACTGACCTGGATGCTGGTCAAAATTCAGATCTTACATTGTCTATTGTTGATGCTGCAAGCGATGCTATATTTAAAATCTCACCCGTCACAAATCATCTCCTGGTAAAAGTTCCGCCAGTCTTCTCAAACAGCTCCTTTTACGGTGTACGTGTTCGCGCCGTGGACAATGGGACTATGGTCAGAACAGCAGAGACTGTGGTCAGGGTCGATATTCTTCAGCCTGATTTACCTCCTACAGCTACCTCTGCAACAGGTGGTGATAAGTCTATGTATTTAAGCCTTGAATGTTCTCATACAGATCCATCAGGACGGGTGTTGGCAGTCATTACTTTAGACATGTTCGGTTTCAGCTCCACCGATGTTTCAAATGTTAATTATTACACGCTGCAGACGGACAAATCTCCATTCATTGTTGACGCATCTACTGGAGAAATTAAAATATCCAATTCGGACCTCGTTCATGCGGAATCAAAGTATATATTCTGGCTAGTTATCAATGCAGTTTTGACCAATGGGACGAGAAAGTCGAGACAAGGTCTTGTGCGAATTGATACATTCGTTCCATCAAGTCACATTGTCAAGCTCAACTTGGATCAACCCGTAACTTCTTTAGGGGCAAATGGGTGAGTTACTTGATAATCATTTGTAGAAGAAGAAACAGAAATGTCACAATTTTAACAACAATAAGTTAGTTATCCACAGTATAGCAAATCTTTCTATGCTTTACTCTGTTGTGATGTTTAATCGGTTGATGTAACACAGATAAATGACAAATGTAAATATTGCTGTAGAATAGTAAATCAAAATTACTGTTCTTGTTTACCCTCTTTTAAGTTTTCCCCTGTTCCGTTCATTTCCTTATGATTCGAAAAGGGAAAATGATTGCGAATCAGTGTACAGTTGAAAAATAAAATATTCCTTCTCTGTAAAAACAAAGATATGAAGACATACCAGAGAATAGAAATACATTTCTTATATTTCCGTTATAACCGACAACACAATATCTTGAAATCATTGGAAGCGCATTTTTACCAAAACAAAATCCGTTTAATCCGAGCATTATTGACGTAGCTATGTTGAACAGTGGATTTATTTCTTACCTTAACAAAATAGCAAAATTTCAAGAATCTGTTTTTTTATTAAATATGCTTGTCGTTGTTGTAGTGAACCAGAAGCAGTGTTGGCCATACTCCAGACGCTTGTCCCTTCTGCTCGACTCTCTGTTTGGAAAGCCGAAGACAGTGATTCAACTAGTGTATCGTCTAGGCGTAAGCTGTTGGCATCTGGGTAAGCTGTTGGAAGATTCTATTTTGGATCATTTTTTAAATATCATTGGCGGTGTTTTAGAAGAGAACTTTTAGGAAACTTAGAATCAATGGGGTACCGGCTGTCCGGTAGATGGCGCGAGAGTGAAGTGGGACAGTTATGCATTTACGCCGAGCTTTGATGTTAATACGTTCAAATACTTGCTTTTCACGTACACGTATAACAGTACTCTGGTACTGTCAAAACAGCTGAACAGCGGCTAATAGGTCCTACTTCACTACAGTGACATCCAGCGGACCAGTTCTGCCGGTATCCCATTCACCTCGATGTTCCCGAGGACCGTAAATTGACCGTATGCATGTATGATCAGACCGACTCGATACTGTGCGGATATAGTGAAGTGGATTCCGCAATCGAATGTCTAAACAACTGAGTGACGATGTAGCAGTTAAACAAAATCAATTGATGGCTATAATGTAATGATAAATTTTAATTTAGACTCGAGTAATGAAATAAACTGATGACTTTGTTTTAGCCGTAATATTTCGTCTTTTTAGTGTATAGGTGTTGATACAAATATGCATCCAAAAATGACCAAGAACTCAATCGTAGAGTTCGAATTAGATTTATACATAAAACATACTTAGCAAAGAAGTATATTTGCACTGTTGGATATATGAGAGGATAAATCATAGTCTAATTATTATCGGAATGGCTAAAATGTCTTGTTTTAAAAACACAATCTGACGTGTGAAACATTATGGTATTAATAAATATGATTACCCTTTATTTAAAGGCGACACATGTCAAAGTGTACAATTTTCAGTAATTCAATTAAAGAGTTTATGTTTATTTCAGTATTTCGACAGTTTATGTGTATGGAATCCTGTCTCCGACTACCGACACGCTGTCTGTTCTACCTGAAACCAAACAGTTCATAACAGCTGCGGGTTTACTGGCCCTTCTACAATCAAACCCGGATGGGACACCTCTACCATCCCTTAACTCTGGACCTACCACGGTGATATCAGTGCTAGGCATTGGCGAGGAGCCAATCGTTGCTCAAGCTTGGCACCAAACGACCAATGGAATTGCTATTATCGCCATCATTTGCATTTTCCTTTTTCTCTTAGCGGCAGCGTTGTTGATATACTTCATATGTACTAGGAACGGAAGTAAAAAGTGAGTAGAACGAATCACTCCTCTGAGTATCGCAAAGAACATAGAAATATGTATAAAAATGATAACATATCATATTTTAATGAAGTTATATTCTTGATGATTATGAAAATAAAATATAACACCTTAATGAGATTTAGACATGTGTGTCAGTATAAGTACGCCCCACTCTCAAATTAGTAACTTGGTCAATTATTTATAATTATAACACTAAATAAAGCATAAAAACATTCAATTATTGTATCAGTTAAAATTCGTAAATATTTATACATATTTTTTTTTCTTGCAGGACAAAACCACAGAAAAAAAACGAAAAGCAAGGTAATTTTTTTACGATCAAACTATACCATCCTTTAAGTTCACTTTATTGCCGTGTAGCATCATAAGATAAGGGCAATATGACAAACTATATCATCATTCAACGACAACATGTATCTATTAAAATGCCAAAGAGTAACAATCACTGAAGCATAGTATACTTTGTGACCTACAGTAACGTAGGCCGAACCTTCCCGGTATATATGTATATACCTAGCTATTTATACTCGAAACTTAAAACATATTCAAAATAGTTATACTTCAAGCATATTCAAGTCGTGAAGTACCATCATGTAAAAAGAAATGGTTAAAGAGTGAACTTGTAGCATTAGTACTTAACTGGTGTGTTTAATGTGGTTATATATGAAGAATAATGAAGAAACTGTGGTGG